>JAFFST010053297.1:37335-48073 GCA_022414735.1 Noturus placidus
ATATATATATATATATATATATACACACACACACACACACACACACGCACACATGCATTATGTTGAACAAACCCACCGCTACAGTGTGGAAATGACAACACAAACAAATACAGTTGAGCGGACAGGAAATTATTCAATCAAAGGCACATCTGTTATAAAGAGGAATATTCTCGTCAATTTAACTTACACAAAATTGGCCGTATTGAAAGACGTTCGCTCACACATGTCATCGAGAGTAAATACGCGTGTCACCGGTCTTTAATACGGCTTGTATATTCGAGGTGTGATTGTGTTTCCTGACAGTCATGCTGAAGCACAAAGGAACCACCTGCTCTTTTCATTAGTGAGTGCTGATTAGTGGACGAGAAGCTGGGTGTGGAAAAAAAACATCTACAAGCTACTGTCGATAATTCGTTTAAACTCTGTAACTATTTGGGAAACAAAACAAAACATCACAGGAGGAAGTGGGCGTGTAGAAAATGATTTGACTCGCTTATTACATTACCACGTAAAATCTGTACTCTGTTTAAGGAAAAATCATAACCAATTTGTAAAGTGTTAAGTGAGAAGAATTTGACAAAATCTCTAATCAGCGCCATTCAAATGCGAAGTCTTCTTCTCAAATAAAAAGGTTTGTGATGACACATGTACAGCATGTATACGGAATAAACATGATACTCACTTTGGCTCTGCAATCTTCACACCCGGGTGCTGAGTGTAGGCGTGGGAGTGAGTGCCCGGAGCAGATTTGAAGGCCATGGGGCAGATAGGGCATTTGTAGAAAATCTCACAGTGTGATCCCTGTGTATGTGACTTGAGAGCAGCGACGTCAGCAAAGATCACGCTACAGTGGACACATCTGAGGATGAACAGAACAAGAAAAGGACTGGACCTCATGCCTTCAAATAAATATAACCGAAGCTACGATACACGTCAACAAGACAACCGTAACAGTGGGTATATCTGTAATTTCAGAGCTCCAAGCTTGCTGAACATGGTTGCCAGGTCTGTGGAATTTTAATCTATCCCAATATCACGCATAATAAGTAAGGAATACAGTATGTAACGTGCTGTTATAGGAAAATAATCAACAACAGGATGGACCGATGCAGAGATTCCACTTAGATAGTCCATAGTCCACAAAATGTTTAATTCCTCTTATAATACACAATTTTCCAACAACCCAATTTTTAGTTATGCTTAACATTTGTGAGACGAGTTAGTTACTGTTCTCTCTTACATTACAGCAGTTTTAAACTGTCATTCCTTCACCAGGCCCCTCTTTATTGTCTCTCAAGCACAGTGGCTTGTCATTTTGCCGAGAACCTGAAACTTCTCTGTCCTGAAGATGTCAGAAAGCTTAAAGTTAAAGACACTGGAGACTCCATCCATAAGCACTGAATAAACATCTCCTTACAGAACAATGCGAGTCTTTTAATCCGTTTATGTGGAGCGTATACTGTCCAGGTCCTTGCGAATGAGCTGTTACTATAAAAACGATAAGGTATTCGATCGAATGCATGCATCTGTTATATAAACAAAATAAATCACCAACTTCTGACCAATCAGAATGTAGAATTCAACAACATTGTGGTAAAAAAAAAAAAAAAAAAAAAAAAAGAAAAAAACCTGCTTTAACAAATCAAGCAATATTGTGATATTTCAATATTGGTGATGCCAAAAATTGATCACAAATTCTTAGGTATATTGTCATTAATAAAAAAATACCTATGAGAAGGAATACACCGGATCACTGAATTTAGGTTCTGCGTTTAATATACTCAAACCCTGACCCTAAACCCATGGACAAAAAAAAAAAGAATCTACCAACAGAACAACGTTAGTAAAGATAAAAGAGACCTGGCAATGCTGTAGCTGATGGTGCGATCATGAGTAGTTAAATGCTTGCTCCGTATCTCATAAAAGTGAGCTGTTTGGAAAAATGTACTAGAAGAGCAGAAAAGTTTCTGTCATCAGAAAATGATAGGAAGTGATGAAATGAAGTAATGACCACATGAGCTGATGCGAGGACTGACCGGTAGCCCACCCGGCGAGTGTAGTGCAGGCAGTTCTTGGTGACATGGGATTGGAAATGGACGGAGCGACAGATGGCGCCGCACTCTGGGCAGATGTACGGAGACTTGTGCTGATGGATTCGCTGATGAGAGGCGAAGCTGCACTGGTTTGGCAGCAGCATTTGGCAGATGGTGCAGGTTTTCTGCAGCAGAAGGAGAATAAAAAGAACGTACTGTAAAAGCATATAAGCTATACATAGAGATTACACGGTTTTGTTTTCGTGTCCTGTGTGTATCATACTGCACTACATGCACATTTATTTCAGACTGGCTTTTAAAAACGTTAACGAGAGGGGATCTATAGGGTTCAAACATACTTGTCCACTTGACTCAGCAGCCTGTTGATAGTGCATAGCCAGAGACGACTCGTCCTGAAACACCTCATTACACTCCAAGCACTTGAGATTCGATCGACACACCCGAGAAGCATCTTCATCTAGGGGCATGGCAGCCACTACAGGAGCCGAAGAAGGTGCCGAGATCACTGTTGTTTCACTTTTACCCTGACTTCCTGCAGAAGAGCCGTGACCTGTAGTTGAAATGGGAGCACTAGAGGTCACTGAGGGGGCCAAGATCATCTGATCGGCAGGGATAGGCTTTAAGATAAGGTGGGAACACTGCATGACCACGCCTTTGTCTTTGTGTCCTCTGGCATGGGATAGGAGACTGCACTTGTTGTAAAAGACCAAGTTCTTGGAGCAGTGGTTGCATGTGACTTCAATACGAACACTTCTTCTGTCATAATGTTGAGTTAGACTTTTCTCTAGAGCAAAGGAGTCACCACACTCGAGGCATTTATAGCCACGGGATGGTAGCGAAATACATGCAGAGGAAGGAGGGCAAAGATTGGGAACATACACCGGCACAGGGTTGATGCTGCTCAAGACCTTGTTGAAGGCCTCGACAACTGAACTCTGGGAATTGGCCAGCACTTGCACACGAGACAGTTTCTTAGAAGGTTGGCTGGCCATCATGGCTTGTCTGATGGGTTGCTGGGGTTTAGACAGGACCTGGTGGAGCTCGGAGGCTGATCCTACTTGGGGAAGGAGGTTCAAGTTGGTAAGATGGACAGTCTTTGGCACAAGTTTGGTGTTGGTGAGGCTGGAAGCAGGTACCACAACGGTACTTTGCTGAATAGCATTGGCAGCTTTAAGGATTGCACTGCTGGCACTTTGAACGGACGCAGCAGGTATGACCGTGGCTTTTACCGTTGTATTGTTGGCCAATTTTAAGTTGATTACCTGGGAACCAGCGGTTTTTACTGCAGACACCGGTAGAAAGGCAGTAGCGACAGGCTTGATGGTCATTTGCTTCGTGACTTCAATGGTTGAACCTCCAGAAGTCGTCACCACTGTGGTAGGGAGTGATGTTCGGGTAGGAGATGACAAAACAGAGTTTGATGTGGGGGAAGACAAGAAGGAAGATACTACAATGGATCCCGAGTCTATACCCTTCTTAAGACCTTCAGGGTCAAACTCCGGCAGCACCCTGGTGACAGTCCTCTTGATCTGGCCTGAAGACGTCTTGATGGTTTTAATGCGCACTTTAGGAATGACAGGGGTGGATCCCGCAGGGGATGATGGAGACCCTCTGCTGCTGTTCTCGCTGGTAACACTACAAGGACTCAAGGGCTGCTTGGAAAGCATTTTCTTGGCAAGCTCCAGGGCTGACTCTTGCTCTAGGAAATTTTCTGTCACTTTTGGACTCTCCTTAGCCTCTTTTGGAGAATCCTGGTTATTTACAGTTGGTTCAGCAGCTGTCAAGTCTGTGCTGGACTTTTTTGCACTAAGAGCAGCTATAGCAGCAATGCAGGATGAGAGCTTGGCTGATGATTTAGCCTTGGCTTGAGACAGGTTGGCCATACTCAACCCAAGAACTGGTTCCCTTGCTTCTTTTCCATCTTGGCCATTGAGCACCTCTTTGAGTTGGTCCTCTGTTTTTCTTAGTTTTGGAGGATTATTGGTGTTTGATTTTCCTAAACTACCATTGGTATTAGTGTTTTCAGTTTTTGAATGGTTGTAACTGCCATTAGTTCCCATCTTAGGTGGACCATTGCCTGAAAGTTTAGAAGGAAGCTCCTCTCGCTTAGAGCTAAGACCTGTAAGAGGATTTGGTCTGAAACAAGGTAAATTGTTTTGCCTGTCCAAAGGGTCATCTACTTCAATCTTGTCATCATCATCAAACTCGTCAGCACTGGAAATGGGACTAAACTGGTTATACCTGGAGCCAGCCACTTCTGTATCATGATTTCCACCTTTTTTAAGATTGTCACCATCTTTGTTGAACCTGTTGTTGGGCGACATGGCCATGAACCCGTTGTGCATTCCGTTTCCGACTGAGGAATGGATATCTTTGTCTGAAAGTGAGTGATCGTTGGCATCAATGTTTCGAACATTCTTGACAATAACGCTCACTCCGACATCTTGTGTTGAGGGAACATGGGAGTCTTCATCGTGGTGGACGTTCTGTTTGAGCTGCGCCTCGTGGTCATCATGGCCGGATTCGATCGCGGCCTTGGGGTCGACCATATCAGGAATGTCAAATGCCGCAAGTAGATCATCAAAGTCTGGGGTTTTCATGTCGCCCATGGTCTTATGAAAATGAGCTAAAACCCTTTTGAAAGAAAAAAAAGAAATAAAGAATAAATATAATGTTAATTTGGTGTCAAAACAATTACATCCTGCTTTAAATGATATATCACTGACATATCAAGACACTGAATTATAAATGGACACTTTCTCTAGAGCGCATACATTGCATCAGCATATACAGATTACTATATGCTGGGTAATTTATCATATTTTGAAAATTAACAATTTTACTGTTAAGTAGTATTTTTACCACGCAAAGTAAGAGCGTTTAGCCGTCATGTTTAAATTGACTTCGATGGATAGCTGAATTATTTGGAATTACAGATAAATCCATCCATTTGAACATGAAAGCCACTGCATTAGGTTTAACGTTCTGGAAATCCTAAAGGCTGCCTTTAATCGAAATTACGTATAACTCTACACCTCTCCATGACCTCCCAGTTCAGTAAAGACAGCAATTATAAAGTAAACATGACTGCAATCACAACACCACAACACCAGCATTGGGTATAGGATGTATTCCTTGCTATTGTATCGTATTATACCATGGCACTATTGAATTCCGAATTGTGATTGGTCAGAAGGTGCTGGTTAATTTTCTATAACATCAGCTTTGACAGTAGCGCAGCTGCACATTACAGATTTAGGCTATATTAATGCGCTCGTTTTAATACGTTATCCTTTCTTTAGTAACGGGCTCATTCACAGAGGACGCTCCACTTTATGAACAAATTTAAAAAATGAATAACCACTCTGCAAGAAAATGTTTATTTAACGTTTATGGAAGGAGTCTCCAATGTCAGCGTTATTGTAACAGTCTGAGATAAAGTTGTAACTTTACATCTTCAGGACAGAGGAGTTTAGTTTGCAGTTCGTTTGTATTTTTGTCTTATTAACTTCAAGAAAGTGAAAAAAAAGAGAGGCTGGTAAGGGAACAACCATATACAGCTGCTATAATGTAAGTGAGAACTGGGAAAAAAACTTGTTCTGTGCACGTTCCATGACATTCAGAATAACTATAAAAGGACTGTTGGCAAATTGCTACAGTTTAAGAGGAACTAAAAACTTTATGGACTGGGGGCTGCTGTAGAAAAATAATTGCCATTGGGGTGGTAAAAGTAACTCTGCTTCATCATGCCACCCTGTCGTTGATTATTATCCTATCCCGGCATGATGCACAGTGCTTCACTGCCAGCTAAAATGGAATAATTGTGGCAGGCATAGCCTACTGTAACCGATAATCTACACACAGAGGTGTGTCGTTGCGAAATAATAAATTCAAATTTATTTATGTAGCATAAATAAAGATTAATCTAGATAGTTGAAACTGGTTTAATCCAGTCTATCCGAAGTATCCTAATGTATCATGAAGGAACACAAACAGGCCAAACATCCTCCAAAACAGTGTTTTCATGATACGAAAAACATCCTAGTATGGAGAAAAGATCAAATCCAGAAAGATGAGGATGGACTAGTCAGGTTAGCCACCAGCGCTAATCCCACTGCTGCCTGTATTCTAGTGGTTGAGCTCACTGCAACCAGCTTATCCTCCATTACTGTTATTAACATCTGCACGCTCTGCACAGGCAGGGGCAAAATGGCCTTCTCCCTCCTCCTCTTTCTCCTTTTACTTCTCCTCCTTACACACATTCATCCACACTCCCAAACATGTTACAAAAAAGAGCACAAAAAGGAGGTTGTGATGAAGAAATGAGAGGCAAAAGGTTTAAAACAAGGCCTCAAAATGAGCCAGCAAGCAAAGCTAGCAGAAATATCAGATGCATCAGATCACATAAAGCAACACAACCTGACAGAATTCAGTTAGGGATCCTGACACACACACACACACACACACACTCAGAGAGAGTAGTGAAAGCATGCAAATGAAGCACTCCTCACCCTCGCTTCCGACCATTTTTACTGCAAAACAACCTCCTTTCATCCTTCTTTCCTTCCTTCCTCCCCCTCAAACACACCACTCTCTCACCCTCTGCCACCACCAAACACCTCCCTCCCTCCCTCCTTCCCTCCTTCCTTCCTTCCTTCCATTCTCGCTTGCTTTCTCCACTGAAACAAATCCCACTTTCAATGGGTCACATTTCGCCTGACAAACAGCGGCTTGGCCCGGGCAGCCACGCTGATATTGTGATATCGTGACCAAAAAAAAAAAAGAAAGAAAGATGCTAACGTGTGACTGTCCGTGAGGCTATCTGGCCCTGTCTCAAACACACAGGGACCTGCGATGAGAAGGAGAACCATATGAAACCCTGACATGACCCTGGGAACATGCACTGAGGCTTCTTTTTTTTTTTTTGAAGCCTTGCTATCTGCCCTGTAGCACAGGGACTGCATTGTTCCTCATCTGCCTCAAACCGGTTTCAACCGGTTCCGGTCCCCTCACATAATGTGTGTGCTGCAGTGCAGCCTCACAGGACGGACACACACACATACACACACACACACACACACACACATTTCCGTCAGAACTGGAACATTCCTGTCAAGATAGTCATGTTAGGTCAGATATATATATTTTTTACTGCCAGAAACCTTGATCATGAAACGTTGAGTCTCGATGATCCTCGTATGACCTGTAGATAGATTTACAATCACTGAAAATAAATGCTGAAATACAGCAAATGCAGCTGAAAGTCCTTCCTGACGTCATCTACGTTAAACAAAGATGGAGTTTTCCTGGCCCAAGACCCCGAGTGCTCCTCTGAAGAAAGGACTAGGCCTGAAAAACAGACATGAACGCTCGTGGACAGTGAACATGCACGTGCCAGGCTCGGGAATGGGTTTATATGGATGGATGGATGGTGTTAAGATGGAAATGGAAACCGAAAACAAGCCAGAAATGAAGAGCATCAAGCACTCTCTCTCTCTCTCTCTCTCTCTCTAGCTCCCTGTGTGTTTCCTGAGAAAAGAAAAAAAACAGATGAAGTAGGAGTAGTAAACAGTAAACACGTCTCGGTACCTGGCCTCGTTTTTGATTCTTGCCTCTCCGTTTCTACCCCATTCTGCAGCACTGGTTTTGCTCTTCCGTTTTCCTGCTCTACCCCCTCACTCACTCACTCACTCTCTCACTCTCTCCGGTTCATGCTCCTCTCCCTTTATCCTTGCTTCGTCCCTGATTCCTCTCCTTCCACGTCTTCTCCCAGAATGAAAGACAGAGAAAGAGAAAGAGAGAGTGGGGGAGATTTTTGTTAATTAAAATCAGCTGTCTTGTCCATCAGACCTGGGCAACCCAAGCATCCCGTCTTCTCTAACTGAGGGAGAGAAAACAAAAGGCCATAAACACACACACACACACACACACACACACAAATGCAAACATGCATGAACCGGTGCCTACCCTAAATCTCTTTGCTCCCTCGTCTACTGGGAATCTTCCATGATTCCAAGATCCCTGCAAACGCTGCATCCCGTTCCAGCCAGGCCCCATTCTGTTTCTGTGTGTGTGTTTCAGTATATGTGTGTGCGAATGTGTGTTTCTGTGTGTGTGTGTGTGTGTGTGTGTATCTGTTTTATTATTTTGTGTTTTATTTCTTCTCTTCCTCCTGTCCTGTGGGTCACCCTGTGCCTTCGCAGATGCAAAGGAAAAAGGGGGCAGTGTTCGACAGGCAGCTCTGGCCTTTTGTCTACGTGTGTGTGTGTGTGTGTGTGTGTGTGTGTGTGTGTGTGTGTGTCAGAAGAGACACTAGTGGCTCGCAAACGCACCCAGCTGTGGAAGCCAGAGAGCTGGGGAGCAACAGGAGAGGTTGGAAATAAACAAAAAAATAATGAAAGGATTAGAAGATGGGATCATGTACACCTTCAGAGGAATTTTAAAAATAAATAAATAAATAAAAGAACAAAGGCCTGTCATCATGGTGGCTGGGGAGCTGCGACGGATCTGCAGGGGTGTGTGTGTGTGTGTGTATGCGTGTGTGTGTGTGTGTGTGTGTAATCAGGGCCTGGTCTTGAGACTCACCGAACTGCTGGGTAATAATATATAAATCACACATCAATCACTAAAGCGGGAGATTTTTGTGTATTCTGAGTCAGAGGCCAAATACAATACTGAATATTGACGATGATGACGGATTGAAAAGTCAAACACACCAGGATAAATTTCAGTGATGTTTCAGGGAAAGTACACAGCAATATATCATATAGCCATATATCATGAGGATAGAAAGATTAGTGTGTGTGTATAATATATATACACACACACACACATTATATTATATATATATATAAAGCATATACTCCATATAGAGTGGTCATGCTATAAAATTAAAGGTGCATCATAACAAGGAGCTGATTGGATATTAGGACATATTCTTTAATATTTTTATTACTGCACTTTTACACTTTATGCCTAAAAGTATGTGCACCCCTGACCATCACACCCATAACTGTTTCTTCCCTAAACTGTTGCCACAAATTCTGAAGCATATAATCTTATAGATTGTCTTTGTACGCTGTAGCATTATATACAATTACTCTTAACTGGAACAAATCCCACTTTCCAGGGGTCACATTTCGCCTGACAAACAGCGGCTTGTCCCGGGCAGCCACGCTGATATTGTGATATCGTGACCAAAAAAAAAAAAAAAAGAAAGATGCTAACGTGTGACTGAAACACAGTTCCAGCACCTGCTGATGCCCCTGGGCACAAAGTGAGCTCCATGAAGATGAGGTGTGGTGTGAGAACTCGAATAAAAATTTTTTAAACACTTCCTGGAGTGTCTTTATCCTGAAAACAAAGTTCAAAACATGTTTTCATCTTTACATCTTTACCAACATGTCCATTCAGACAAGGTAAACAGTATATTTACTATGTTAAACTGGATTATTTCCACGGGTTATTTTTAAACAAGGAAAAAAATAATCTTCACAGACAGAGCCTATAAAAATATTTGGACAGGCCTAAGAATAATTACATTACCCCACCTCTACATGTAAAACTAGTCCTGTCCAAATAGGGCTAAAGGTTTTCACAGATTTACATTCGTCACTCTTGTAGCTACACACCTTTCCTTTAGTTTCACTGTAGTTACTAAATAATACAAGTTACAGAATGTGTTTTATAAAAATACCCCGGATTTAAGAAGTTAATTCTGATCCAAGGGAACACACCTTGTAGCTAATATTTGCATATGAACGCACTACTTCAGTACATGCTTAGTATCTGTTTTGCTGCCGTATTTCTACACGTGAGCATGTGTGATGATACAAAGGCTGCACAATTTGTCACTTGTTCATTTTGATCACAATACTGTGATATAAGTCTTTTACACAAGCACGCAACATGCACACTAGAACTCGAACCATCGATAGCATATTTTTGAAGCATTCTGGCCTTCTAGAGGTTCTAGATCAATTTTCTGTGGACGCTTTGATAAATTGTGCCATTGCTGTAACCCAGAATAAATAACTAAAATAACACAGACCAGTCTGTAACCAGAACACATCATAGATTTGACATAGATTAGTTTGGGTTATTACAGTAAATTCATGTTGCAATATGATTTGTAATCTGATGTCAGCGTGATATATTGGTTCATATCGAATCAGTACGAGGCATCGGCTGACACTCAGAGCTCTCATGTCGTTCCTATCATTCAGACAGCAGCCTAGCCGAGGACAAGTGCTCAGTTTAAACTCTGACCTCTAAACTAAGTCTCCCAGGTTGTGTTTTTTCAATGTGGTGGTACAAGGAAAGAAAAAATAACTTTTTTTGTGCATTGTGTAACAGAGATGGTTAATGTGGTCAATATGATGATTATATGATAAATTGTCACAATGAAACCATACGTCTTATTTAAAATACAGTGGTGTGAAAAAGTGTTTGCCCCCTTCCTCATTTTCTGTTCCTTTGCATGTTTGTCACACTTAAGTGTTTCGGAACATCAAACCAATTTAAACAATAGTCAAGGACAACACAAGTAAACACAAAATGCAATTTGTAAATGAAGGTGTTTATTATTAAAGGTGAAAAAAAATCCAAACCATCATGGCCCTGTGTGAAAAAGTGATTGCCCCCCTTTCTATAACTGTGGTTGTCCACACCTGAGTACAATTTCT
>JAFFST010053297.1:69863-80297 GCA_022414735.1 Noturus placidus
CCCCCCCCCCCCCGACCCCAGACCCCAATTTAATCACCCCAATCATTATCGGCCCCCCCACCGCCAAGTTTACCCCCAACCAGTTTACACCCCAGTTTACCTCCAGTTTATCCAGCGAGGTAATCTTTTAATCCATTTAGTGTCCCAAGAAGACAAAACCGACGCGTAGCGCTACTCGGGCACGAGCTTCCTGAAAAATACATTTCGGGAATGATAAATACCTTCGTACTGACGACTCGAACATACTTTCAGCTCCACTTTGATATATTCAATTCAACTCCCAAAAATAAACATTACTACTACTAATAATAATAATAAGATATTATTACTGTATTGTATGTTATATAATTATTAATAACATATATATTTATATATTAAATATAGTAAATATGAGGAAATTATAGGTTATAATTATAAATAATTACTATTATACTATATATTATGCACTAAGAGCTCCAGTGTTTCAGTTCAATAAATAAAAAATAAATACATTCAAAGACGTTTATAGAGTATACTCTCTATAATAACACTCTCTATAATAATATTATCTGTATTAATAATCTACAGTCTGTTTAATCAACAAGAGAAGGTGAAATTCTATATTATTAATTATCATATTAATCATGAAAAGAAGAAAGTGAAGTCCATTATCTGTGTGTTTAGAATGAAGTGCATTGTGGAGTAAAATAGCGAAACCAGTTAAAATAACAGTTAAAAGTAATAAATAATCCAATAAAGAGATAGGCTAGATGTTCTTTGCCCATTTTTTGGTATACCTAAATGGATAATGGATAACATCTCCTCTGTGTGTGTGTGTGTGTGTGTGTGTGTGTGTGTGTGTGTGTGTGTGTGTGTGTGTGCAGCAGTATTTACTCCAATTAACAACACAGCAATGAAAGTGAAGAGATTTCTGACATGTCAAAGTAATGAGATGTTAAATGGTGACAATTTTAGTTTAAAAGTTTTATTTGAGTTGTGTTTAATCAGACAGCAGACTGCAGGTCTAATCCTTTTCTTTTTAACCCTTTCATGCAGATTTATACAGAGTTATAGCCTACAGTCAATCCCCTCCATTATTTAACATTCTCAGTGTCTCTCATATTTCTTTACAAACTTCCTACACTAAATTCTAAAGTAAGAGAAGAAAAATGCAATATACAATGAACTCCTTAGTTTTTTTTTTTTTTTAAACTTAATTTTAAAGGATTTTAAGCTGCATTACGTCATTATTAATACCTTGCTATAATTTGAACAAAATTTACACGTCATTAATTTTTTAATTGTTTTGTATAAACGTAAATTTTTTCTATTCTAAGTATAATTAGCCTGTCCTTTCATGGTTTTCCTACACACTGACAATCTGTTGATTGTTTCATAGCCGAAGTGATATTTACTTTTATTTTATTTTTTTCATTATGCACCAACTGGAGCTCATAATACACTTCATTTCGGCACTGTGTGTGTGTGTGTGTGTGTGTGTGTGTGTGTATGGTTTAAGAGGACAATCAAATGCGCTTAATGAAGGCGTTAATTAGGAAACTGAAAGCCACTAATCCCTCCTCCGTGCTCCTAATATCGGGTTTAGTTACACTCCTGTAACCTGTGATTCAGGTGCACTTTATTAGAAGAATCGAGACTTCCTCCACATGGAGCAGAATCGCGGAATTAACGCGGAACAAAGGCACAGATCCACAGTGCGCAGGTTTAAAGCGGATTAACGCTCTTATCAGGACAATAACCCGCTTTATTCTAACTGTTTGGATTTCCTTATTTCAGCTCATAACGGTCCATTTGACTCCTTCAGCTCCTCAGTGTTTCTTCTCAGCAGTGAAAGGGGGGAAACAGACAATGGTGGAAGGAAAAGTGGATGATTTGATACAGTGACATTTCTTTTGCGACATTGGTCCTCATGACACCTTCCAGTCCTTCCTGATGGACATTTTCCTCTTCCCCATGACCTAAGCTGTGTTCAGTAATATCTTTATTAGTTTAGTTATTCCCATAGTTATGATGTAGCAGCCTATAGTTAGCAAGTTTTAAATAGTCTACTTTTTACAGAATTTCTAATAAATTGTCCATAGTGGAGACATCCTGCAAAATAGAGTACCTTTATATATCCATACATTTTAATAGAATACATGCACAGAATAATAGCTATAAACTAAACTAAAATAAAATGACCAAAAAACAGGTGGTTTTATATGAAATATATTTGTTAAAAATATCAATAACCTTAGTGTACCTACTCAGAAAGACAGTTTTCCCTTGTCCCACCTTATTGACAAACATTTTGCGTTCCAAATATATAGTAATAAGCTAAAATTATTAAGTTTATTTATATATGTATTTATTGTATGGCCAAGTTGTTATATGTGTCTATTAAGGGTGAAAACATTAACATGCCTTATTACGTTATTTTAAGTAATAATGGCCTAATTATACAACTAATCCCACAGTATAGGTTACTGAAACCCATTTACTCATTTTCAGTAGGATCAATAATTCTTTTTCCTGGAAGCCTGCAGCCACGACATATATCATATAAGAATCATTGTGTGAGAGACAAAAACTGTATATTGTTCATTTTACCACCAGGACATAGAAAAATGGGAAATAATCCTCTGTTATAACACAAATGTGATCAATATAAATATAAATATAAACACAACCAAACTCTTCTTTTTATACAGTGAGTATAGAACAGTGGCTTCCAGTTTAATTAGCGTACAGTTACATTTTAAAAATCCAAACACCAATATATAACCTTTGATTATTTTTCAATAAAGCGTTCATACTCTCTCATAAATACTCACAGAGACAGATACGCTAACATATAACACAGCCTTGCTGAAAATACTGAATAAAGTAGTGAAGTGATTCTGTAATAAATACTAAGAATCGTTTTAAGTGCAGTTTATGTTGTTGAAATAATAGATCAAGTATAAATGAATTAATTTCCGCTCGTACTTTTTTTCTAAACACCTGATTCATCTCATCCGCTCACGTTCATCACTTCAACCAGATGCTTTTACATAACGTAAAATACAGTAATTCCTCCCCTTGCTCTCTCTCTCTCTCTCTCTCTCTCTCTCATCACCATGTGTTGCGTCTCGTCAGGACGGTTACATGACGCAGCACTTCTCTTCAGCCTTGCCCTTTATCTCATTGAATGTGGCCGTGGCTTTCTCCTTCATCTGCTCCATGTCCATGTTCTGCAGGTTCTGTATCTGGCCCAGGATGGAGTCTTTCTCCTCCTCTTCCGTCGCGTCCTCATCCACCATCTTCAGCAGCTCCTCAGGGACGTCCACGTCATCACCGGCAATCTGGATCATGTTCTCGTCCTGCTCGCTCTGACAACAGGGAGGAGGTAAAGGGTCATTTAAGATAAGATAAAGATCAAAAAGTTCCAGAATGCAGCGCAGCAATACAACACAGTTGTGCTGAATGATGACAGAGACTCGGTTTGGCTATTCATCGATCTATGACATGATGACCGCAACAATGTTGATGGTGATATTAGCATGACAGTCGCTTCGACTGAGTATGATTTTAGAAGCTGATCTGTTAGAGCAGATTGTACAGAGAAGGATGTGAGAAAGCTGGACAGACTGAAACACTAAATCGCCGCTACATCGCTCTCTTTAAGTAGAGATGAGGCGAGAGCTAATCCTATGAACAAGCTCTCACAACTTGGAATTTCTAATCGGGACCTCAAGATGGTCTCCTGAACCCTGAATTCAGCAAGTGACATCAAATCAACATAGCTGCTCACAGCATCAACAGGAGAAGTATAAGCCAACGTACGTCAGTCATCACAGTTAGCTGGTTAGCTTGTTGATAACAAAAGGCGAACAGGGAGATGCGTCCATCTTTGTTTCCCACTTTGTAGCTCGAATACACAGAGGTTGAAAATGGCATTGTGGGTAATGTATAAAACTGTTAACCAATGAGAACATAGACCATCATGTCAAATGTTTAAGCAACAAAAAAAAAAAAAAACACTTAGATTTGCATTATAACATGCATTATAAAATGCTTGTTGTTCAGGGTGAATTTTTCCTCTCATGATAGTGATCTTGCTTTATTTCTTTCTTACATTTACATTTATTCATTTAGCAGACACTTTTATCCAAAGCGACTTACAAATCAGAGATACAAGCAAAGTGATACATCAAGCAGAGAACAATACAAGTAGTGCTACTGTACAAGATCCATTAATTGAGTTCTAGAAGAAGCAAAGTACGCAGAGTAGAGGTGTAAGTGCATGGTTTTAAAAAAAAAAATTTTACGAGTTGTTTAGGTGTTCTTGTTGCATGGGTTTCATAGCTTCCCAGCATCGATACACACCAACAGCTCCATCAGCTTAATGAGAAACATTAGATAAATCTGTCCATGTTTAAGATATTTTCGATTGTACTGCACTTGAAATGTATGAAAGGTGTGATATATGCTACAATAAGTCAATTAGTGTAATTATTATCATAACACTTTATTGATCCTAAGGGGAAATTAGTGATCCAAAATTTCTCAACGTTCCACACAAAATAACTGTGTGTGTGTGTGTGTTTAGTGGAAAAAGGACAGTAGCTTTAAAACAGTTAACCATCAGTGAGGTTATATTTATATCTGTAATTAAAAATGCAAGGCCATGGATGCACTTTTTTTAGATCATCTATAGTGTAATTCCTCTGAACACTGACCTCAGTAAAGGATTAGAGCTTTAAATAAAGGCTAAATCCGTGCACAGGAAACAGCAAACAGGAGACAAAATGCACCAAGGTCTTATTCAATGTAGATAATTTGATAATATTAAATATAATAATTGTTATATAAGGTTAAATGAAGGTTGAGTGTAAAATTGTAAATTCAGTGTAGTGTTTCTATTTTATCGGGTTCTCGAGTTTGTGTTTTTCTTGAAACTGGGCTTTTCTGAAACTTTTCTGATTCCACATCAAAACACAAAACGGCAAGTCTGGACAAAAAAAAAACTGGTTAAAAAAAAAACAGAGCGCTAAGAGTCACAATTTTATGATCGAATGTATGCATCTCACTATACACATACACAAATTAACTAGAACTGATCAAATAAAATTGAAAACATTTCATTTGAATAATATTTTAATTAAATATTTTAATTCAAACTATGAGCTTTACAAGACATTTAATCAGTGTTCTGAATGGTTACGCAGGTGATAATGAATGAGTGAACATCGACAAGGCGGAGCTAGAGGAACAAGGAAATAGAAAGAAGATCATTCGAAGCAAACAGGAAGTGTTCATGATGGTTCCTACCTTTGGCAGTCTGTATTTCTCCCGAAGACAAACCCTGAGATTCGCCCTCTCTGCCTTCCTGTGCAGGAAATCAGCGTCTCTCTCCATTCTGAAGGTCACAACAAGGTCACGTCAGATCTTGAATCAACATTAACTTTGATTTACAGTGAGTGAGAACTTATCTTATACTGCACATTTACTGGGAGGAAATGATTGAAATAAAATCTTATTTTGTGTGATAGGTGCTGTATGACAGATCATACAATAGAGTCTCTCACAGCAGTCGTACGATGCTGGAGTTTTTAGATGCACGTTGTAGTGGCAATCAGAATGAGCACAACTTGTTTGTTGGCCATCTTTGTGAGGAAAGAGAGAAAAAAATAGAGGGCTGGTGAGGGAACGACCATTTATAGCTGCTATAACGTAAGTAAGAGCTGGAACTTGTTTCGTGGATGTACTGCAAAAATAATTGTAAACGGACAAACAGTCTGACGTGTCATTTTTGAAAAATAAATAAGCATTGTAGTCATTAGTAGATTGCTGTTATGCTGTATAAGAGGAATAAAAGTCGTTGTGGCATGACGTTATAGCACAACATTAAACTATGGAGCTTTAACAGTAACTCCACTTCTTTCATCACACCACCCTGGCATTGATTGTTTTCCTGTAATAGTATGACAGTAGGTTTTATTCCTTACTAAACGTCAGAATGGATGTAACATGATGGCTGACCCCTGGCCTCGGCTCAGGAGGACAGGATTAGAGAGGACGGGATTATCTCACAGTGTTTACAGGGTTTATCGCATAATCGAACCGGCAGCAAAAATGTTCAGAAAAAAGGTCTTGCGTCAAAGTTTTAAATGAATGTTATTTTATAGTGTAATGAAACATTGGAGACAAGATTGAAGAGGATTCATTTGGCTGGAAATTTTTATTTATTTATTTATTTTGGCAGAGATGGAAGATAATTACTAAATCTCATCATCACAGCTGGAGTTACAATTCAATTTTATTGATGAGATATATATATATAACTAGTACTGTATATTGACCTACTTCTCCTCCACCAGTTGTTTCTGATACTCCTCATATTCCTCTCGGGTCATCCCAGCCGCCGCTGCCGGGTCCTTTGGAGTTTCTGCTTCGGATTTCTCTTCTCCTCCTCCGAGTCCCATCCCTTTCAGCGGGTTCCCCACCATGCTCTTAATGAGAAACGCCATTTTCCTCTCTGTTTGAGTGTGTTAGGTCCTTGTTTTTTGGTGAAAGGTCTGCAATCCAGCAGTGTTTAGAGCTTTGTTTAACCCAACAGCTTCTGTCAAGGACAGTGGTGAGGAAAGAGTGAGAGAGAGAGAGAGAGAGAGAGAGAGAGGCTGTAATCTGGATTAAAATACGGCTCTACTTTGGCAGATGGTCATGGGTTTTTTGCTTCCACAGCAGTAAAGCTCACAGACATGTCACACATACAAAACAAAAAAAGACGACTTTAAATTTTGAGAATTTGGACTATATTTTTTCTTCTGGTTCATTACTTTGGATCTCATGAATAAAACTGCCTGCTAATCAGATTACATAATGAAGAGGAAACAAAATATAGACCAGCTCGAGAGCTCAAAGATCTTTCACCTAGTTCCTAAAACATTGCAGAGAAATCAGGATAAGGCACCTGTAACCGGAACCTGCTTAATTTTTATTCGTATTAAAATCTCCAATAGTCCTTGCAACACAATAGAGGGCGTCATGCTAAGTCATTACTCAAAACCTCAAAGCCAGCAGTTATACAGTATACTGTACTGTACATCAGATAAATATTAGAGATGGCACCAATCTGATACTGATAGTGGATCGGATATCAGATAATATCAGATACCGTGAAAAACAGCAAAGCATTTGGAAAAGAAATCTATTTTTGGAGCTGGAAACTTTCACATATAAAGAGGCATGATTGGTTTTTCTTTTGTTAGGATTGATTTGATTATATTTCTAGTTCATACTATATTATGCTTACAATGAAAGTATTTAATAATTGTATAATGTTTAAAATGCCATTGAAATGCTACAGTTAAAAAAAAAAAAAACATTTTAAAGCTTACTAGTTTCCAAAGAAACAGGTATTAATTGGACAGGTTTTGATATCGACTGATACCCAAGGTTTCAGTTTTCTGTGTACCATGCTTAACTTTTAGACAGATGTTGTAAAAGGCAGTAAAAGCTACCTCAGCATGAGAACATGAGATGAAACAAAGAGTGTTAGGATTTATCTTAGCAAGTTTATATCAAAGTGGCTTGGTACAGTGTGACATACCATTGAGAAATCACAGACAGGGGAGATCAATTCAGAGACGGAGCATGACCTCAGACTGAAGCTGATCTCAGAGATCTGACACAGGAACAACATGACAGATGTGTTTGCTTTCACTGTATAATCCTATAAAAGAGAGAGAGAGAGCGAGAGCGAGAAAGAGAAAAAGAGAGAAAGAGAGAGACAAAGAGAGAGAGAGAGAGAATTTACTAGTTCACTGAATGGAACTGAAGATGATGGAGAGCTGAAATCTGAAATAGTGATGCAACTAAAAAAAAGATATAAAAATCCATGTCAATTTCTAAGTTTCTGCTCATTTTTATGTTTTTTTTTGGTATGTTTTAAAAAAAAAAGCTAATATAATTTCACATCCTGGGGCATGTGCTTCTTGCTGTCAATTATGTAATTTATGTAATATATCCTTTATACTCAATATGTTTAATATCAATCAGCGGTATATATTTCAGAGCGATGGTCCTGAAAAACAGTACAAACAGGATTAAAAAAAAATAGAATAAAATGAGATGTTCTTTATTTTGTATATTATAAGCTATTTTCATAAACAAAATGTACTATTTTTGTTGAAGAAACTTCAAAAAAAAGTTATGTTTAAGTAATTCATAATGAATTGTGCATGTAAATTTTTCTAGTGTCTACATTTTAAGTAAATCTGACAAGTGGCTCCAATGTCACAAAACCATGTGGAATAATGTTATGGTCTGGTGAGACCAAGGTTGAACTTTTTGGCCATAATACCCAAAGATGTTTGGCACAAAAACCGGAGCACCTCACCAAAACAACACTATCGCTACTTTAAGGTTTCTGCTAAAACACATAAGATGAAGGACATTTTCACTTTTCAGCATGAAATGGCCTGAATCGAACCTCCGGTTCAGCAAAGGAATGGCTTCACTGAAACAAGATCATAGTTTTGGAACAGCCCAGCTAGAACCTAGTTCTAAATCAACATCAAATCAAACATCTGTGTGGTGACCTGAAGAGGGCAGTGTACAGGTGATGTTCAGCCAATCTGACAGTTAGAGCACTTTTACATGGAAGAATGGCAAAATATTGCTAAATCAGGATGCTCCAAACTGATTGACTCTAGCCCAAAAAGATTGAATGCTGTGATAAAATCTAAAGGTGCTTCCACTGAGTATTACTTGGGGTGTTCACACTTATTCACCCAGGTTATTTCATTTTCCCTTAAAACGATTCTTAATTTCTTTCACTTTAATGACCAGGTTAAAATTCTATAATAAAGGTAGAAAAGGTTCTGACACACTTTATCGTGGTTTCATTTTTTTTTACACGATAAAAACCTGCCAAACTTTTTATATCCACCATATACACAAAACCAATAGATTATAGTTAGTTCATTGCCAATAACTGTCATGGGTACAACTTCTAACTCTGGTATGTGGACAAATATCGATTCTAATTTATTCTTTTCGAAACAATGATGTTTTTCAGCAAATTAATGTTTAAAAATACACTTAGAACAAATTGCCACATATTTTCGGAGAAATTTCTTTCGATATCTTGATTGAAAAGACACAGATATAAATAAACCATTTTTCGAACAAATAACTGTTGTGTTACGGTGTGTATTTGTAAAGCCTCCTGCGGTGAGGATTTCCACCTCTGCTGTTTTTAATCATTAAGTGAATCCCGTAAAGCTAATGAGAACGAGGAGAAGGGGAGCGTCACCGAGGCAGCGAAAAGTGTCTCTTAATCCTTACATTTACACAATGTGTTAAAGTAAGAGTGAAAGAAGCAGAATGAGGGGGTGTGAGCATGATCAGCGTTTACACAGTGCCGCTCTCAACAGGAACCTCTTCTCCATTCATGACTAGGAAAAGCAACATGTGTTTCTCACAAATGCTTCAACTTGAGTCTAGCTGGTGGGGTAATTTTTTTAACCAAAAAGACAACAATTTTCCCCACAGAAAAACCAGAACATAGCTTTTAGAAGAACATAAACTTTTATATAAATCTATACCCATTTGTTGTTCAGTAAAATGTTTTGGCTTTATATACAGTATCTCACAAAAGTGAGTACACTCCTCAAATTTTTGTAAATATTTGATATCTTTTCATGTGACAACACTGAAGAAATGACACTTTGCTGCAATGTAAAGTAGTGAGTGCACAGCTTGTGTAACAGTGTAAATTTGCTGTCCCTCAAAATAACTCAACCCACAGTCATTATGTCTAAACCGCTGGCAACAAAAGTGAGTACACCCCTAAGTGAAAATGTCCAAATTGGGCCCAAAGTGTCAATTTTGTGTGGCTACCATTATTTTCCAGCACTGCCTTAACCCTCTTGGGAATGGAGTTCACCAGAGCTTCACAGGTTTCCACTGGAGTCCTCTTCCACTCCTCCATGACAACATCACGGAGCTGGTGGAAGTTAGAGACCTTGTCCTCCTCGCCTTCCGTTTGAGGATGCCCCACAAATGCTCAATAGGGTTTATGTCTGGAGACAAGATTGGCCAGTCAATCACCTTCACCCTCAGCTTCTTTAGCAAGGCAGTGGTTGTCTTGGAGGTGTGTTTGGGGTCGTTATCATGCTGGAATACTGCATACTGATCATGCGCTGCTTCAGTATATCACAGTACATGTTGGCATTCATGTTTCCCTCGATGAATAGACGCATGAGTGCTGCCAGCATCAAATTGGTTTGCATGGCTATCGTCTCAGAAAGAAGCCTTGTCTAAAAATGATGAACAAGAAAGTCCGCAAACAGTTTGCTGAAGACAAGCAGACTATGGACATGGATTACTGGAACCAGGTCTTGTGGTCTGATGAGACCAAGATAAACTTGTTTGGTTCAGATGGTGTCAAGCGTGTGTGGCTGTAAC
>JAFFST010053297.1:96657-117096 GCA_022414735.1 Noturus placidus
GTCACCAGGAGTTTGAAGCGTGCAGAAAAGATTGTGGCCGACCCCTCTCACCCCGGACATTGTATATTTGAGTCACTCCCATCTGGCAGGAGGCTGAGGGCCATCAGGACCAAAACCTCACGCTACAGGAATAGCTTCTTCCTGTCCGCCACTAGCCTTATTAATAAGGCCCGGATTCCACTCGAACTCTGTCCAGATTCCAGTCACTGACTTTCATACCACTGTTCCTTCTTTTCTAAGTCTATTTATGTCTATATTATTTTGTAATTATACATACTGTGTACATACTATACATACTGTGTACATACTATTCCATTTCCTCATTTAGTCTATTTATGTCTCTTATTTTGTAATTTATACATACTGTGTAGATATTATTCCATTTAGTGAATGTGTGACGTGCACCAACAACACCACAACAAATTCCTTGTATGTGCTAAAAACTGTACTTGGCAATTAAACCCTTTTCTGATTCTGATTCTGATTCTGAGCAGTGTACAACGCTCTGATCAGCAAGACGTGTGATAAATATGTGTATTAACAGTTTCATCTCGCTGTGCTACATTCTTTAAATAAAAAGAACCTTCAAGGTCGGGAAGTGGAAATATAATTATAACTATATCTGTACGTTATCTATATTAACTTTATCTATATTAAAACGTTATAATTTCTATACTAACAGCTCGTTCATATATAACAGCTTGCTGGACACTCAAACAGGCGAAAAAAACAAAAAACAACAGATTTTCAAAGAACACGTGTAATCGTTAATACGGTAGCATTTTCCGTATGGAGTCATTTCTTTAACATTTATGGAAGGAGTCAGAGCTTTATAACAGTCATAATCTACCTCGCTAAAACAAAAGTCAACACGAATGACAATCGGGACATGACACGCATAGTAATTCAATAGGAATCGAACCGTAAGCGATAATTCGTGCTTTAATCCGCAAAAGATTATAAAAAGTTGTACAAATTTGTAATGTGCACCTTTCTTTTTTTTTTTTTAAAGTGATTTCTGTTTCAATTCATTAAAAATCCTATACTAGGTTTATACACGTGTTCAGCATGTGTGTGTTGTGATTGCTCTTTTAAAGCGATCTGATGTTAATATTTTAGGAATCTGTGAAGCCTGACAGGAAAAAGAAGCACTCTATTGATATTTATCCCATTAATGACGCTCTCAAGCTTGTTATTAGTTTGTTGTTTTTTTTTTAATTGAAGCTGTTATAGTGTTGACGTAAAATTAAAACTGTATATATGAGTAGGACGATGGATAATTATTAAATACACGTAAAATAAAGTACAAAGCAGAAAAAGTAGTCAGAGGTAACTTGACCCAAGTTTTGTTGAACTTACTGCGCATGCGCAGTCCCCACAACTGCCCAGCATCTTTTCCTTATCTACTCTCAGCTCGATTCTGAAAGTTTTGCGCAGTTTTTTGACGCATGTATCGTGATATTTGTGAAGAAAGAGTATGGAGAAATCCTCAGGAGCAGCCATGATAAACTTAAACCTACAGGAGAGCTGAACTTACTGCCAGTGTGAACCCAAAACGGGATCATTCCGTCGCTCTGAGTCAGGTGAGGACCTTTAAAGCTGTATTTATACTCGAAGCGGCGATGCGGCGGCTCCTCGGTTGCTGTTTCGCTCCGAACCGAGCAGTGAAACAGCGCTGAAACGAGAAGCAGACATCGCTGTGCGACCAGGAGCTTCGCCATGGACACCGCCATCTTTTCGGACCTGGTTGGCTGCTGACGAATCGGCGCCGCGCGCACTGCATGACGGGAAACATCTCGACGGGCCAACAGGGCGCTCTGTGATTGGTCGGAGGCATGCGCGCGTATTGAAATCCACCGAACGGCTACGTGTACATATCATTATAACAATATCAATTTTTTAAAGCTGTTCTTTAATTGTCTTTTTAGCTTTAAATAAAATGTTTTTGAAGATTCCATGTAATATAACATAATAAAACATAACATAATATGTAAGGAATAGGTTAAAAATTCCATAGTTGATTATTTTCCTAATAATAAGTGTTTTATTCCTCTCATACCACAGCAATTTGCTCATTATTAATTATTAACTCAATATTTCACGTCAAACTTTTTATTCTATTACAGGTACATTTAATGCTGGGGAACGTCCATGAATCAAGTTAGTTGTGTTATAGCTGCTATAAACGGTCGTTTCAAGCATCTCTTGATTTTTTCGTCTCTCTTAACGTTAATAATAAAAACCAAAACATTTAGCTTGTCATGCAAAGAAGCGTAAAGTTCTCCATCCTGAAAATGTCGCAAAACTTAAAGTCACAGCTGTAAACTCTGACTGTTACAAAGCGCTGACACTGGAGACTCCTTCCCTATATGTTACATAAACATCTCCTTACAGATCAATGATTTTTTTTTTTAAATCTGTCTATTATCACCGTACAAGTCCCTGTGGATGAGCTGTTACTATAGAAACGATTAAGTATTACAGCGAGCACATTAATATAAATCTGTAGATTTGCAGCAGCATGCCTGTCAGAGCTGGAATCGGTGTTGGTTACATGACAGGAAGTGAGAACAGGAACTAGCTTGTTTCACAGACATTGAGTAACCCTAAATGTAACTCTAAATGGACGAAAAAGATATGACGTGTCACTGTTTAATTAATAAAATCCGTAAATGTTGGCAAGTCGCTGTGATATAAACGTTTGGGGAATGTGCTGTTCAGGGTTTTAAGTTTAACTCCACTTCATCACATCACTCTGTTGTTGATTATTTTCCTATAACTGCACAACTCTGCATGTTTATTCTTTACATATTATACATTTCCATATCTTGAAGATAATTATGTAAAGCCGAGACAGATGTTTTGAGATGTTTAGGAATTTTTGTATGAAACTGAAATTAGTTTGACTTTTATATTATCTATTAATCAGTCGTTGCTCCGTCTTAAAGCTGAATCGGTTACAGTTTGGTGTCAGACTCAGGTAGGAGGCATGGCCTAAATTATGAAAGGGAAGTAATATATTAGAAGTGATTGTATAGCTACCAGTTTAAAAATCAGTAGCTACTACTATAGCTACTACTATACTATATTTCTTCTCAGTTTACAAAACATTTTATCCAACCGGTGTCAC
Organism: Noturus placidus; assembly: GCA_022414735.1. Classification (NCBI taxonomy): domain Eukaryota; kingdom Metazoa; phylum Chordata; class Actinopteri; order Siluriformes; family Ictaluridae; genus Noturus; species Noturus placidus. Next base: position 99,788 of record JAFFST010053297.1, read on the forward strand.
TGAGAAAGTCGTTTGAGTGGGATTTGATGATTTAGAGGAAAAATGAATTGTTAGCCACATTAACCTTGGCGCTACAGTGCAGAACTAAAGAAGGAAACCTTGTATATCAAATCAGCAAATGTGTCAGCTAATCGACATTGTTTGGGGTAAGTGGGACATCGTGTACATTTGATTTTTGACCTCTTGAAGCAACATTAATAAATGAATACAGAGAGCATCAACGTTATTTACATGTTGTCCATTTAAATGTCACTGCATTGGAGGCTCAGGCTGACCCAGGCAGTGTGGTAATTAATGTTCGATGACAAAAACAACAGACAAAAGAATGAAGCCTGTCCTTATCACAGGAAGAGGTTGTGGAGGAGAGAGTGTGTATGTGTGTCTGTGTGTGTGTGTGTGTGTGTGTGTGTGTGTGTGTGTTGTTTGGCAAGAAAATTTCTACAAAATCCCATCTGGAAGTAATTAATGGACAAGTGATTGGTGTACAAGGGCCAGGTTTAAAAGAGCTCAAATATTTGTTGAAGTGGCCCTCGTTCCTAATTCTATCTCCCAGGCTGTGGCCCTCATTATTTAGACCTGCCCACTATGGAGGGAATAAAACAAGTGAAAGCAAACTCCCCCCCTCCCCTTCCCTCCTTGCCGCTCAAACAGCATCAGACTAACGCTCAACGAGTTACTGTGAACAATTAAAGACATTCATGAGGTAATTTTATTAGCGAGGCTCATCAAGCCCCGCCCTCTGCAGGAAATTAGGGTATCACTTGGGCTTAATTAATGCCTTTAATGGGATTAAGAGCAATCTGCGAATTAACTGCTTAAAAAAAACAACCTCTCTCTGAGAGGAAAAAAACCCATTGTAGCTCCTCGTGTATAATCACAAGACAGTAAGAATTATATTGAGAGAGAGAGAGACAGGTGGCGAGAGAGACAGACAGGAAGATGAAAGCGACAGAGAGAGACATACATGGATAAAGAGAAATAGAGACTGATTGAGACAGTCTGATACAGAGTGATACAAAGACAGAAAGACAGACAGACAGTGAGAGTGATACAGAAACAGACAGACAATGAGAGAGTGACACTGAGACAGACAGACATTGAGTGAGCGATACAGAGACAGACAGACAGACAGTGAGAGAGTGATACAGAAACAGACAGACAATGAGAGAGTGACACAGAGACAGACAGACAATGAGAGAGCGATACAGAGACAGACAGACAGACAGTGAAAGAGTGATACAGAGACAGACAGACAATGAGAGAGTGACACAGAGACAGACAGACAATGAGAGAGTGACACGGAGACAGACAGACAGTGAGTGAGTGACACAGAGACAGACAGACAATGAGAGAGTGATACAGAGACAGAAAGACAGACAGACAGTGAGATAGTGACACAGAGACAGGCAGACAATCAGAGAGTGACACAGAGACAGACAGACAATGAGAGAGTGATACAGAGACAGAAAGACAGACAGAAAGTGAGATAGTGACACAGAGACAGGCAGACAATGAGAGAGTGACACAGAGACAGACAGACAATGAGAGAGTGATACGGAGACAGAAAGACAGACAGACAGTGATAGAGTGACACAGAGACAGACAGACAGTGAGAGTGTGATACAGAGACAGAGTTAGAGAGTGATACAGAGACAGACAGTGAGAGAGTGATACACAGACAGACTGACAGTGAGATAGTGATACAGAGACAGACAGATAGTGAGAGAGTGATACACAGACAGACAGATAGTGAGAGTGATACACAGACAGACAGACAGTGAGAGAGTGATACACAGACAAACAGACAATGAGAGAGTGATACAGAGACAGACAGACAGTGAGAGAGTGACATAGAGACAGACAGACAGTGAGAGAGTGAAACAGAGACAGACAGACAATGAGAGAGTGATACAGTCACAGACAGACAGTGAGAGAGTGATACAGAGACAGACAGACAGTGAGAGAGTGATACAGAGACAGACAGACAATGAGAGAGTGATACAGTCACAGACAGACAGTGAGAGAGTGATACGGAGACAGACAGTGAGAGAGTGACACAAAGACAGGCAGACAATTAGAGAATGATACAAAGACAGAAAGACAGACAGACAGTGAGAGAGTGACACAGAAACAGACAGACAGTGAGAGAGTGACACAGAGACAGACAGACAATGAGAGAGTGATACAAAGACAGAAAGACCGACAGACAGTGAGAGAGTGTCACAGAGACAGAGAGACAGTGAGAGAGTGATACAGAGACAAAGTTAGAGAGTGATACAGAGACAGAGTTAGAGAGTGATACAGAGACAAAGTTAGAGAGTGATACAGAGACAGACAGACAATGAGAGAGTGATACACAGACAGACAACGAGATAGTGATACAGAGACAGACAGACAGTGAAAGAGTGATACAGAGACAGACAGAGTTAGAGAGTGATACAGAGACAGACAGACAGTGAGAAAGTGATAGACAGACTGACAGTGAGAGAGTGGTACAGAGACAGACAGACAGACAGTGAGAGAGTGATACACAGACAGACAACGAGATAGTGATGCAGAGACAGACAGACATTTACATTACATTTACATTTATTCATTTAGCAGATGCTTTTATCCAAAGCAACTTACAAGTGCACACTCATACACCAATGGTAGCAGAGCTTCCATGCAAGGTGCTTGCTTGTCATCGGGGGCAACTTAGGGTTCAGTCTCTTGCCCAAGGACACTTCGGCACGAGATCATCCGGGCCGGGATTCGAACCACCAACCCTACGATTAGTGGATTAGTGGACAACCCGCTCTACCGACTGAGCCACAGCCGCCACAGACAGTGAGAGAGTGATACACAGACAGACTGACAGCGAGAATTCAACTTTATTAACAAAACATTTGTTTAAACTGTGAGAAAGATGGAAAGACAGATAATGAGAGAGACAGACAGGCAGAAGCAGATAGGCAGATGGACAGTGCAAAAGGGGGATATAAAGAGAGGAACAGACAAATGCAGACAGACAGACATATTGTGACAGTAACAGACAAGGGCGGCTGTGGCTCAGCCGGTAGAGCAGGTTGTCCACTAATCCACTAATCGTAGGGTTAGTGGTTCGAATCCCGGCCCGGATGATCTCGTGCCGAAGTGTCCTTGGGCAAGACACTTAACCTTAAGTTGCCCCCGATGGCAAGCAAGCACCTTGCATGGCAGCTCTGCTACCATTGGTGTGTGAGTGTGTGTGTGAATGGGTGAATGAGACACAGTGTAAAGTGCTTTGGATAAAAGCGCTATATAAGTGCGCCATTTACCATTTAGATTGATATACATACAGAGAGAGACAGACAGACAGTGAGAGATAGACAATGAGAGACTGTGAGAGAGACAGACAGATTAACAGAGAGAAAAAAGTCAAGACTGAGTCTCACCCAAAAAGACTGAATGCTGTGAATAAATCTAAAGCTGCTTCCACTGAGTTTACTGTAGGGGTGTGTACACTTATGCAACCAGGTTATTGTACATTTTATATGTTTCATTTTCCCCCTGAAATAATAATTGTGTTTCACTGGTAGAAACGGTTCTGACACTATTTATGATGGTTTAATTTTTCCTCACAAAACCTGCCATTTGAACAGGGGTGTGTAAACTTTTTTATATCCACTGTATGTAATCTGCCGCTGATTGCAGAATAACAGCTAGTGACAGAAAAGTTAGCAACCTCTTTTAAGATAGCTAACTTCATGTAAAATATATACTCAAGACAATAAAACGACAAGCAGCGCTTGAAGTATGTTATGTCAGCGGATATTTTTACACATCGAAAATGATTTCGTTTTCTTTTCGTTTCTTCGTCTTTTCAAAGTTTTGAGGAAAGAAGAGAATTCAGCTTCTTAAGGGGCCAATTCTCTAATTGGAGCTGATGAGCGACTAATTGGTGGCTTTTTTTCTCCATAGAGCAAGACAGCATGAGCAAAGTTAATGAGAGGCTTTGGATGGATAAAAGAGTCCCCTTCCAGCAGGACGGGGGATGGAGGAAAGTTGAGGATATCCCTTTGTTTCTGGTTTTCTCTCCACTTTCCCCTTTCTCTTGCGTGCAGGTATCTGAAAAGCGAGTTGGGAGCACAGAGGTGAGCACTTGTCCAGATAAAGGAATCCTTTCTTTATTGTTTTTTTCAGGTCCTTCGTTTGTTTGGCATGGTTAAATAAGGAGTGAATGAGAGAGAGAGAGAGAGAGAGAGGCACACTCTCCTGAATGCACTTTAGTGAGGATGAATAGTGAGAAGAGGCTTCACACAGGACCGTGTTGGACCACTTCAGCTTAATGTTTCAATACATGCGCTCTCTCTGCGGCTTTGTCTCACACACACACACACACACACACACACACACACACACACACACACACACACACACACACACACACACATAGGAGGTCCCTCGTGTGTAGAACATTGTTAGGTCAAAACACACAGAGGAACAAGGTGTATAAGAATAAAACAAGGCGTATAAGAAGTTCTGCTTGGAGGTTCTGAACGTCTGACACCCTAAAGGTCTAATTACAGAAAATTCATCTCGTGAATTCTAGCAGGACTGAAGGTTGACTTTAATACTTTAATAAGCCACTGAGAGGTGCAACAGAACAACCTTTGCCATATTGTCCAGAGATTTGGAGTCAAGAGTGCAAAATTGGTGGTGTTGTCTGGGTGGGCGGGGCATTCCTGCTTTCCCCTGTCAATCACACTGACAGTAGCCAATCGTGTGCGTCTGTGAGCTCATGTATGCGGAAGAGGCGGATAGCCCTTTTTTATTGAAGTGCCCGGAAATGCAACATGAGCAGCAGTTCAAAAAGATACAGTTGCATGGTGTCACGTGAGGAAGCACTTGTTAAGGTACGTTCACAGATTTTATTGCTGCAGGTCACCAGTCGCTACTAAGTCACAAGTAGGCGTTCCTAATACCGGTTGCCATAGTGACATTTATCAGTGCATGGCGCAACTAACTAGCATTCCACTTTTAACACCAAATCAAATTTTCTTGAGGCTAAAATGAAACATTCTGGAGGGAGAGTGATTGTATATAAATTTCACTGGCGTATATATATGCACGATAAATGGTAAATGGCGCACTTATATAGCGCTTTCATCCAAAGCGCTTTACACTGTGTCTCATTCACCCATTCACACACACACACTCACACACCAATGGTAGCAGAGCTGCCATGCATGGTGCTAACTTGCCATTGGGATCAACTTGGGGTTCAGTGTCTTGCCCAAGGACACTTCGGTATGTGGAGTCACATGGGACTCGAACTGCCAACCCTACGATTAGTGGACAACCCGCTTTACCACCTGCGCCACAAGCGCCCCTAAGAGATGAAAGAGAAAGCGCAAGTCAGTTCAGCAGATCACAGATCATGTGCACTCTACTGTCTTCACTCCCATTGGTAGTTACCGTGGCGAGTCGCTCCAAATTCAAATTATAATAAACATTTCTCAACATTTTTGCATCACTGGACACACCCATTTCTACAGTAGTCAATATTCTGTTTTCATTGTCAATTTTACATTTAAAAAAAAGAATATTTCTTTCAGTAAATATTGACTGAAGCTTGTGTAGTTGGCTAATGTTCATTTAGGTTTTGATTTGATTGAGGTAATCTGTTGATTTCAGCAAATACCCACAATTCACTTAGAATATCAACAAAACTAATACTTAACCAAAGCTTAGAAATGTTTTCCACACAATTATTTGTATATTTGTTTTCAACAATTATCAGACAATGCTAGTTTTTTTGTTGTTGTTAATGGATGAATTTTATTTCTTATTCACTTAATAATAAAAATAAATATAATATGATATACGTGCCCTGCGATGGATTGGCACCCCGTCCAGGGTGTACCCTGCCTTGTGTCTGATGCTCCCTGGGATAGACTCCAGGCACATGGTGTCGAATTTGTGAGGATGGAAAACCGTCCCATTATTCCAGCAGTAAAAAAAGTTTTCTCTCAAGAATAAATTCCAGCTTCATTAAACATTAATTAACAGATCAGTTTCTTGATATTATTACTAAGCTTCTTGTCTACTGTCGAATCATCTCATGTCTCCTCTATCACGTGTGATCTTTTCTATTGTCACATTGTTGTTATTTTTTTGTGTTGTTGTGTAAATGCATGTTGCATGTAAAACCTCTGCCAACTTTTCGTGAGGTCATAAAAACAGATGCAAAGAAAACACGTTTAAAACATCTTGAAAACCTTCCTATTTAAGCAGCAATGCTACACTCCTGTACAGCTCATTTTCCTGAAAACCCAGTACTCACTTCATAACTTCCTCTCGGCCTGTGGTCGTATAATTGGCTGGGCAAATATTTGCCTTGGCTAATTTGTAGTGTTATTCTCACACTAAATAATCCATTAGCTCTCGACAGAGTGCATTGTGTCCAAGCACAAAGGGACCATTTGCATCTCCTTTTTCATTTAAATGTCACGTTTCCTCCTCGCTGTGAGACTTAACTTCTTAATGAACACCTGATGGAAACAAAAAGAAAGTAAACAGAAAGAAAAAAGGAAAGTAGTTCGGGACAAAGCGGATGATGCTGACATGAGAACGATATATTTATATCATTAATAAGTCATAACCATTTATATTCATTCATTAACCTGGTGTCTAAACGGAAGTGGGACAAATGTAGAATTTTTCCTAGTTGTGAGTGAGCCTGTGTTGCGAGATACTTTTCTGCTCACCACGGTTGTACAGAGTGGTTCTTCAAGCCTTCCTAACCACAGCGCAGGTTCTTCAGTGGGTGATGGGTGTCAATATTTTTGACATATGGTTTTAGGAGTTAGTAGGCCATTGTGTTCTGGTTCTGAGGTGCTTTTCTGCTCAGCACTGTTGTAAAGAGTGGTTAATCTAGACAACACGAGTTCTTTAATGGGTGTTGGGTGTCAATAGTTTTGTCAAATGATTTCCCTCAGTCTCTTGAAGGCTGCCAGTCATTTTGGTCTTCACACTATGTTTCATCTTCATCTCCTAGCCAACCAATCACAGCCGGTCAATGCCAAGCGACCTCAGCTCAGGGGTCAGAGGTCACACACTCTCTCTGGATTGTCCCTCATTATCCATTATCCTGGATCAGCAGGGGCGATGGAAAGTGAGTGTTTGTGTCTTCATCTTCCTTGAGACCCCTGCCCTTCCCTCGCTCACCCTGCTGAGCGAGACGCCCCCGAGGGCCGCCGTAAAGCCGAGGCCCTTCATTCAGGAAGCTGTCAATCTGTGGCTGAACAGTGGGGATCGGGATAAGACCGGCCTGCACCATTTGTGTGTTTGTGTTCGAACAGTGAAAGCAGCGATTGAGCTAAAAGGCGCTAATCCTGCGCCCCTTTTCCACACTTCATTAACCTCGTCTCATTTCCATAGAGTGCTAATTACAGGCTCGGACGAGTCACGCTAATTAAAGGCTCGAAACACCAGATTAGGAGAGCGTTCAACCCTGGAAAAAGGGTTTGCATAACGCGTTCTGCTGAGCTCGTCTTAATCAGATTTTATTACTGCACATAGAATTCTTTCATGAAATGATTTACGTTCATTTTAATAGCAATGCACTCGTTCTAATACGCTATCGTTTCTATAATAACAACGTGTACAGCGCATGAAATTGTTGATCTGGTGAAGTTTTTTGTGTTCGGCGCTGTGTAACAGTCAGAGGTGAAGATCTAACTATAAGTTTTCTACTCCTTGAGGACAGAGAAGGTTACACTACTTTGCAGTTTCTCGTAACATGACTAGCTGCATTTTTTTGTCTCATTAACATCGAGAGAGAGAGAGAGAATATTGAGAGGGCTGGTGGGGGAATGACTGCTTGTAGCTGCTGTAATGTAAGCGAGAAAAGGAACTAACTTGTCGTTCCACAATATTAAATATAATTATAATTGGATAAAAAGTTGTCATTTTTTAATGAAATAATAAAACCGCAATTGTTAAAAAAGACGAATACATCATTTGAGGATGTTATTAATTTTTTTCTTCCATACTTTTTATCCTTAAAAACATTCTTTAACCTACTAATGCACTTCAACCTACTTTTATAGTGTAACTGATTTTTTTTCTAAATTACTTTTTATTCTTTATTTTTCATTTCATTAGTTAAGTACCTAGACATTTGCTGCCACCTTGCGGTCAAAACCCAAATCTCGCCCTGTTTCAGAATATTAGGGGAAATCACGTGTAAGTGCTGCCACCTAGCGGTTAATCTCGTTTACTTCATTCAACTGAAGACTAGAGGCAAGGTTATGAAAATGTTATGAAAGGTTATGAAAATGACTCTCAAAAAAATAGATTTAATGTTTCCTTCGACTTTAAAAAAAGGTTTCAGTTTAACATTATTAATCATTTATTAAACTTTACTGAATTCCAGATATGTCTGAGTATTAAATAGCCTACATATTTAATAAAATTAATACTTAGTGTCGAATATACAGGATTGTTAATTATTGATCAGTTAAATATATTAATTTTACTCTTGAATACACATTTTGTTTGAACAACTTTTTTTTCATGTTTTAAAGCATGCCAATAGTTCTGAGGTTAACTTTAGGACATACACACACACACACACACACACACACTCAGACTTTTATTCGTCACTGAAGTTAATGACAGTTTTCATTTTCTTTTTCATCCTAATCACATGTCTGATGTTTGTGTAATGAAATGAAAATGTTGCCTTTTGCCCTCATGCAGAAATCACAGCTGGTGTTGTTCATGTCTCGGTGGAAAATAAGGTTTTAAATGAATTCTGCGTTTTAACAAGACTCACGGCTCATTACTGCAGGATCGAGATCAGCTGAGCGTGAAATGATGGAGGAAAGAAAACGTGGAGAAAACGGACGAGTGCTTTTACAATCTTTAACGTTACATGTTGAAAATAATCTCAGTTTATTTCAGGGAAAATCAGCGGAGTGGATTTGATTTACGACCTTTGCATACAAATATAGGACACACACAGAGACCAGACGTAGCATTAAAACCCCTTAATGCTCTCCTTGTGCCTCCAAAACAGCTCTGAGTCGTCGAGGCATGGACTCCACAAGACCTCTGAAGGTGCTGTGGTATCTGGCGCTGAGACATTAGCAGCAGATCCTTTAAATCCTGTAAATTGTGAGGTGGGACCTCCGTGAATCGGACTTGTTTGTCCCACAGACGCTCGATCGGATTGAGATCTGGGGAATTCGGAGGCCGAGTCAACACCTTGAACTCTTTGTCATGTTCCTCAAACCGTTCCTGATGAATTTCTGCAGTGTGTCAGGGAGAATTATCCTACTGAAAGAGGCCGCTGCTATTAGGGAATACCTTTACCATGAAGGCATGTACTCGGTCCGCAGCAGTGATTATGGTAGGTGGTACGTCTCAAAGTAACATCCACATTAACTCCAGGATCAAGGGTTTCTTAGCAGAACTTTTCCCAGAGCATCACACTACATCTTCACATAGTGCATCCTGCCGCCATCTCTTCCCCAGGTAAGCACACCCGACCATCCACATGATGTAAAAGAAAACATGACTCACATATCAGACCATCTTCTTCCATTGCTCCATGGTCCAGTTCTGATGTTCACATGCCCATTGCTTCAATTTTCAGTGGTGTACAGGGGGTCAGCATGGGCAATCTGACCGGTCTACAGTTGCACAGCTCCATAGGCAGCAAGCTGTGATGCTCAGTGTGTTCTGACTCCTTTTTAAGCAGTTTGGCTACAGTAGGTCTTCTGTGGGATCGGACCAGACGGGTTAGCATTCGCTCCCCGTGCACATCAATGAGTTTTGGGCGCCCATGAGCATGTCGCCGGGTCACCGGTTTTCCTTCTTTGGACCACTTTTAGCAGGTACTAACCGCTGCATACTGGGAACACCCCACAAGTCCTGCTGTTTTGAAGATGCTCTGACCCAGTCGTCTAGACGTCACAATTTGGTCCTTGAGAAAGTCGCTCATTCTTGCCCATTCTTCCTGCTTCCACATCGAGAACTGACTTTTCATCTGCTGCCTAATAAATATATCCCACCCCTTTACAGGTGCCACTGTAACGAGATAATCAGTGTTATTCACTTCACCCATCAGTGGCTTTAATATTATGGCTGATCGATGTATCGCAATTTTATCATTAATGTTATTATTATCATCATTAATGTGATAATATTAGTAGTAGTAGCAGTAGTAGTAGTAGCAGTAGTAGTGGTAAATGGTAAATGGTAAATGGCGCACTTATATAGCACTTTTATTCAAAGCGCTTTACATTGTGTCTCATTCACCCATTCACACACACACTCACAGTAGCAGGGCTGCCATGCAAGGTGCTAGCTTGCCATCGGGGGCAACTTGGGGTTCAAGGTCTTGCCCAAGGAAACTTCGGTATGTGGAGTCGCGTGGGCCGGGAATCGAACCGCCAACCCTACGGTTAGTGGACAACCCGCCCTACCAACTGCAACACAACTGCCCAGTAGTAGTAGTATTAGTAGTAGCATTAGTAGTAGTAGCAGTAGTATTAGTAGTTGTAGCAGTAGTAGTAGTATTAGTAGTTGTAGCAGTAGAAGTAATAGTAGTAGTAGTATCAGTAGTAGTAGCAGTAGTAGTATTACTAGTAGCAGCAGTAGTAGTAGTAGCACTAGTATTAGTAGTAGCATTAGTAGTAGTAGTAGCAGTAGTAGTATTAGCAGTAGTAGTATTAGTAATAGTTGTAGCAGTAGAAGTAATAGTAGTAGTAGTAGTAGCAGCAGCAGTAGTAATAGTAGCAGTAGTACTAGTAGTCTTAGTAGCAGTAGTAGCAGTATTAGTAGTAGTAGTATTAGTAGTAGCAGTAGTAGTAGTAGCAGTAGTATTAGTAGTTGTAGCAGTAGTAGTATTAGTAGTTGTAGCAGAAGTAATAGTAGTAATAATACTACTACAAGTAATAGTAATGCTACTGCTACTACTGCTGCTACTAGTAATACTACTACTGCTACTACTACTGCTGCTACAACTACTACTGCTACTACTACTACTGCTGCTAGTAGTTGTAGCAGCAGTAGTAGTAGTAGTAGCAGTAGTAGTATTAGTATTAGTAGTTGCAGCAGTAATAGTAGTAGTAGTAGTATTAGTATTAGTAGTAGTAGTATTAGTAGTAGCAGCAGTAGTAGTAATAGTAGTAGCAGTAGTATTAGTAGTTGTAGCAGTAGTAGTAGTATTAGTAGTTGTAGCAGTAGAAGTAATAGTAGTAATAACACTACTACTAGTAATAGTAATACTGCTACTACTGCTGCTACTAGTAATACTACTACTGCTACTACTACTGCTGCTACAACTACTACTGCTACTACTACTACTGCTGCTAGTAGTTGTAGCAGCAGTAGTAGTAGCAGTATTAGTAGTAGCAGCAGTAGTAATAATAGCAGTAGTAGTAGTAGTAGTAGTATTAGTAGCAGTAGTAGCAGTATTAGTATTAGTAGTAGTAGCAGCAGTAGTAGTAATATTAGTAGTAGCAGTAGTAGTAGTAGCAGTAGTATTAGTAGTTGTAGCAGTAGTATTAGTAGTTGTAGTAGTAGAAGTAATAGTAGTAATAATACTACTACTAGTAATAGTACTACTACTACTACTACTGCTGCTACTAGTAATACTACTACTGCTACTACTACTACTGCTGATAGTAGTTGTAGCAGCAGTAGTAGTAGTAGCAGTAGCAGTATTAGTATTAGTAGTAGCAGCAGTAATAGTAGTAGTAGTAGCAGTAGTAGCAGTATTAGTATTAGTAGTAGTAGTAGTATTAGTAGTAGCAGCAGTAGTAGTAATAGTAGTAGCAGTAGTAGTAGTAGCAGTAGTATTAGTAGTTGTAGCAGTAGTAGTAGTATTAGTAGTTGTAGCAGTAGAAGTAATAGTAGTAATAATACTACTACTAGTAATAGTAATACTGCTACTACTGCTGCTACTAGTAATACTACTACTGCTACTACTACTGCTGCTACAACTACTGCTGCTAGTAGTTGTAGCAGCAGCAGCAGTAGTAGTAGCAGTAGTAGTATTAGTAGTAGTAGTAGCAGTATTAGTAGTAGTAGTAGTAGTAGCACTAGTATTAGTAGTAGTAGCAGTAGTAGTATTAGTAGTAGTAGCAGTAGCAGTATTAGTAGTAGTAGTAGCACTAGTATTAGTAGTAACAGCAGTAGTAGTAGTAGTAGTAGCAGTAGTAGTAGTATTAGTAGCAGTCGTATTAGCAGTAGCAGTAGTAGTAGCAGCAGTAGTAGTAGTGGCAGTAGCAGCAGTAGTATTAGTAATAGTAGTAGCAGCAGCAGAAGTAGTAGTAGTAGTAGCAGTAGTAGTAGTAGCAGTAGCAGCAGCAGTAGTATTAGTAGTAGCATTAGTAGTAGCAGTAGTAGGAGCAGTAGTATTATTAGTAGCAGTAGTAGTAGCAGTAGTAGTAGTAGTATTAGTAATAGTAGTACCAGCAGCAGTAGCAGTAGTAGCAGTAGCAGCAGCAGTAGCAGTAGTAGCAGTAGCAGCAGCAGTAGTAGTAGTAGTAGTAGCAGTAGTAGTAGTAGTAGCAGTAGCAGCAGTAGTATTAGTAATAGTAGTACCAGCAGCAGTAGTAGTAGTAGCAGTAGTAGCAGTAGCAGCAGTAGTAGTAGTAGTAGTAGCAGGAGCAGCAGCAGTATTAGTAAGAGTAGTAGCAGCAGCAGTAGTAGTAGTAGTAGCAGTAGTAGTAGTAGTAGTAGCAGTAGCAGCAGTAGTATTAGTAATAGTAGTAGCAGCAGCAGAAGTAGTAGTAGCAGTAGCAGCAGCAGTAGTATTAGTAGCAGCATTAGTAGTAGCAGTAGTAGGAGCAGTAGTATTATTAGTAGCAGTAGCAGTAGTAGTAGTAGCAGCAGTAGTATTAGTAATAGTAGTACCAGCAGCAGTAGTAGTAGTAGTAGCAGTAGCAGCAGCAGTAGTAGTAGTAGTAGCAGGAGCAGCAGTATTAGTAAGAGTAGTAGCAGCAGCAGTAGTAGTAGTAGTAGTAGTAGCAGTAGCAGCAGCAGTAGTATTAGTAAGAGTAGTAGCAGCAGCAGTAGTAGTAGTAGTAGCAGTAGTAGTAGTAGTAGTAGCAGTAGCAGCAGCAGTAGTATTAGTAGTAGCATTAGTAGGAGCAGTAGTATTATTAGTAGCAGTAGTAGCATTAGTAGAAGCAGTAGTATTAGTAGTAGTAGTAGAAGTAGTAGTAGTAGTAGTAGCAGTAGTAATAGCATAGGAAAGTGTTACTCTGATGCTCATGACTCTTCTCTTGTTTTTTAACTGTGTATAATTTTCACGTTTTGCATTTTTCGAAACTCATAAATCATGTAGTGTAAACACTGAAGGTCAACACGGAGCTGCAGCAGGTCAAACACACATCATAGCCTCAAGATGAACACACTGGAGAGGAAAGAGAGAACAGCACCGGTGATGAAAACAGCAAAAAAAAAAAAAAATGTACAGGACCAGCGAAAGAATTATAGGACATTGGGAATGTGTGTGTGTTTGTGTGTGTGATGGATGGAGAGAGAAGAGAGGTATATGAGACCAGCATTTATACATGGACCACTGGAATATTATGTCTTTCATATTATATTCAAAATCTGAAATAACTTAATTAAAATGTCGTAGATTTAATGGTTTGTAGATGAATAGGTGTGAAAGTGTGTGTGTGATTGTGCCCTGCGATGGATCAACACCCTGTCCAGGGTGTACCCCGCCTTCTGCCCGAAGCTCCCTGGGATTGACTCCAGGTTCCCCATGACACGTTAGGATAAGCGGTATAGAAAATGGATGGCTGGATGAAGAATCTATCAAGAATTTTATTTAGGAATCGGAATGACGAAAAACGTTATTCATGTATTATTAAGGATTAACACAAAAAGAGAGGAAGCTGCTGTCAGTTAAACGAACATCTTTTTTTTTTTTAACATATGTTACGAGTAAATATTACTGCTGTGCTTGTGTAAACGAGCGACTCGTCCATGAATCATGATGAATTATGAATAAAAAACCAAGTGTTCACTTATCGTTATCATGTTCACTTATGTTATTTGTAGTCAAGTGAATGATTCATTCAGACTCTTAGCCATCTATAGTGGCTAAAAAACTGATGCAGATTTTAGAAATAACCGCCACGGGTGTGTAAATCTAATGAATCATATTGATGAATCATGAATCAAATCCCAATTGTTCACCCTAAGAATCCCACAGAATCGTTTACGATGAATCATGAATCTATCACCATCCATTGTGCTATCAAAGGATTCATTCAGACTACGAGAATGATAAATATGTAAATTTTTTTATGTTAAAAAAATAGAATTTCATACAAAGAAATACATTCAGGGCTTCATTTAAAAGAGTATGTCGTTAAATAAAACATCATTTACACCGTTCTCTCTTCTTACGAATCAGTTTTTGACTTCTTTTTTTTTTTTTTTAAATAAAAACTTGTCACATCTTCCAGTCAGGATCAACAGAAGCGCCGGGCGATTTCCGCTTCCTTCTTAAAGGTCCGTTGGATTTGAGGTCCTCTCCGGAGCCGAGGTCCACGCCGTCCTTCCAGAAATCCTCAGCGGGGGACGGAATCTGCTTGCCGAACACTTTCTGCTGCAGCTCTGCGATGTCATTACGGATGTCGGCCATGAGCAGTAAGAGGAAGTCGAAGGATCCTGGAGGTCCCTGAATAACACACCCGATATGATACGAGGTTACTGCAGTGCATCATGGGATTTAATCAGAGCAGTGAATATTCTACATTTTGGCAAATCATGGAAGCGATATATGCTGATATTAGCTAACATTAACCTAACTGTTCAGCTGTTAATTTAGCTTTTTTTTTAACAGAAATACACACATGCATCATATTTCTGCCAACAATAAACTTATTTGTTGTTCTTTCTTGCAAAAATCTAGCTAAGTGACTTCTTACTTTCGGTTGTTAGCTGAGTGATATCTGGGTCACATTCCAAGAGGATCACTTCTAGCTACTTAGTTCATGATTTACTTCATGATATCCCAAAACAATGTGCACGAATTTACCCACTCTGATGTCTCTAATGTCTAATCTGAGCTAGTTTTCTAGGAGTTAACTAGCCAGCTAGCAAAGTTAGCTAATAGTGATATTAATTAAGTGATTAAAGATTCGTGACATTAAAGTAATAAAATGAAAAATGTCTAAAATATAAAAAATGTACTATAAAGAACAATAAAACAATATATATATTTTTTTTTTACAAAATGTGTCTTCTAGTTACTTGCTCTGATTAACTTATACCCCAAATAACAAAAGCTAATTTGTGCAAAAATTTGCATTTAAAAGTTATTATTTAATGCACTATTAACTTGGTCAGACTGTAAACATAAAGATTGTGTAATGCTGAATTCTTTCCAAAACTCCAGAGTATCTACAAAATCCCATCAGTTCTCAATTCTTTATAATGAAATTATAATTAAATATGTTTCATGCAACACATGTTATATTTTATAAAGTAAAAACCAGTGTAGTTGTATAAATCCTCCCTCAGCCATATTTCTTTGTGCTCTATAAATAAACGCTGTATAGTAGTCAGGGAAATGTCCATTGACCTTTGACCTCTTGCTGTTACACTGTTAGAAATCCTCTCCGCTTCTTACTTCTGCGCTGGTAACACATGACTCTGTTCCAGGGGGGTATTGACTAATGTTCTAAAACAGCAGTTCTATAACTATCTGTTCAGTAGTAAGTTTATATTAATACGTTATCGTTTCTATAGTAGCTAAAACAGAGTAAATCCTACACTACGTAGAGTTAAAGGATGTTCTCGACAGCTCATGGCCGTGTTAAATTCATACGCTTTCGATGACATCATCGTGTCGGAATAACGTAACGGTAGCCGGTACTCAATGTCTACTTTTGTTGAGAAATTCACTTCAAAAACTGCCATGATGTTTGGCACCGTAGCTAACGACTGCTTGAGGAGTTCATCTAGAACTTTCCCTAGTGCTCAGTACAGCAGTAGCTCACACTCGAACGGCTCGTTGATGGAAGGTTTGAGCCTGACAACTCCCAGCAGAGCCTTTTACCCTCATCCTGACGGGGTCACGCTGAGTCCTAACCTGCTCGGTTCCCACAATCCTTTTCAATTTGCATTCAATCCTACAGTCAACACGAGGAAAAAGCACCAGAAACGAAAACACGAGGGCTTGAATTTCGGAAACAGGAAGTAGGGATCTGACATGGTGTGTGTGTTCAAGAGGTCAAAGGTCAATGGTACTAGAGACTGATATATATCTATAACAAGGTGAGAAGAAGTGGCATAACGGGAGGTTCTTACCGGAGGTCCGGAAGGTCCAGGAGCCCCTTTCTCCCCCTGGAGGATCAAAAAAAAAAAATATTTACGTTAGTAGGATTACAGTGAAGAATTCGTACAGCACAGCTTATTGTTACAACTTCACGCGGGAAATAGAAACAAGCTTTAAACTGGACACCTTAAATTCCCTCTGTATTTGCTTCCTCGGTCTCGTGTTATATTTGTTTTTATCCCAATCACCAAAGGCTGAGGACGAAGCCAACGAGTGTGTGTAAATGTTAGTAAACGTGAGTAAATGTAATCCCAGAGCTGGTTACTCGCTCCATTTGGAGTCGGGCTCTAGGTCGTTTGGGTAGAGGTATGACGTGAATGGTAGGAACGGTCGACCACGGTGCAGGGATTAGCGAAGGTCGTGAGGGCACGCAGGGGTAGTCAGCACGGCCAGATGTTCTCAATTCGGCTCTGGGGAGCTGAAAAAGATAAAAGCAACCTTCTGCCTAAAACATCGTCTGAATAGTGAGTGTGTGTGCACCCACACTAACGCACACACACACACACACACACACACATTGCAAAGTTGACCTTGAAGTGCCGTTTGTCTTTTGGCGTTCTTGGGAAAAGTCTAATTAGTGGTTAATGAGTTTACGTCGTGCTGAAAATATGAGACATGAAATGCCTCCAAAAAGCAAATTTATTCAAAGAAATGTTGAAAAAATCCTTAGAAAAAGTTTTAAACAAAGCCAGGGTGCCAATAGTTTTAGCCCTGGCTCTAAATACATAAGTGTATATATAAATATATAAATGTATTTAGAGTCAGTGCCAAAACTATTGGCACCTCCAAAAGTTTTGGCACTGACTCTAAATACATTTATATATTTATAGTCAGGGCTAAAACTATTGGCACCCTAGCTTTGTTTAAAACTTTTTCTAAGGATATATATATATACACACACACATGCATACATACATACACACACACACATATACATACATACATACACACTATATATATATATATA
>JAFFST010053297.1:119919-136139 GCA_022414735.1 Noturus placidus
CAATCACTTTTTCACACAGGGCCATGATGGTTTGGATTTTTTTTCACCTTTAATAATAAACACCTTCATTTACAAATTGCATTTTGTGTTTACTTGTGTTGTCCTTGACTATTGTTTAAATTGGTTTGATGTTCCGAAACACTTAAGTGTGACAAACATGCAAAGGAACAGGAAATGAGGAAGGGGCAAACACTTTTTCACACCACTGTATATACATACACATACTCATGAGCATAATTAAGGTTCCTTTCAGTAAAAAACCCACTGAAGAAAACTAGTTATGGATCACTTATTAGCATAATAGTGAATAAAGCTGCAAGCAGCGATCTGTGGGGCCCCTGCACCCTTCTCAAAATTACGGATCATGAGAAATAGTTAAATGAATTTAAATGCATACACATTTCTCCATTTCATCCTTGCAATCACGGAAAAAAAAAACAATGTAAAAACGGGCTTTTTAAATCATTGTGTGTGTGTGGAAAAATACTTGTCTTCTGAGATTTTGAGATATTGTGCATGTTGTCGTATTTTCAGGCTTCGTTGATTTTCTTGACACTTCTGAGTATTTCACAGCAGATTGTGGGTTGAGCTAATAAAATCTGCACTGCATTAGCATTGTTTAGTGTGTGAGCATGTGTGAGCAGTGACTCATTCGAATAAAACCCGACAAATATTTGGCTTGCAAATGAAACAACGTTCTGTTTCAGCTGCTGGAATCTCACAGTTTAATCACACACACACACACACACACACTCACACACACACACATACACACACACACACACACACACAGAATTTTTCTCTCATTGTGTGTGTAGGATTTTTTTCATTATTGATAGGACTCTAGTGGAGGACACACACACACACACACACACACACACTCACGCACAGTACCTTCATGCCATCTCTGCCTGGAGCACCGGGAGGACCCTGCACACACACACACACAACACAACATTAAAACACACTTCTAAGAAACATCCAGTATACAATGACAGTAATAACATACTACTGCTAATAATAATAAATAATAAATGCCTGTTTTTAATGCAGCGCTGCCTGAGGGCCCCGAGATCACGGGCACGCGATATTGATTTTCACACAGAGATTTCTCGGAATCTTTTGATGATATTATGTACAGTAGATGATAAGATATTCATAGTTTTTATGTTGAGGAACATTATTCTGAAACTGTTCCACAAATTATAGATGTGATTCTTCGCAGATCGTTGAACCTCTGCCAATCTTCACCTCTGAAAGACTCCGCCTCTCTAAGATCTTCTTTTTTTATACCCAATCATTTTACTGACCTGTTCCCAATTAACCTCCAGTTGTTTCTTTTTTACTAACACTTATTTTCCCAACTTTTTGTTGCCCTGTCCCAACTTTTTGGAGACGTGTCGTGGCCATAGAATTCAAAATGACCTTTTTTCCCTTAAAACAGTACGCTTCCTCAGCTTAAACATTTGATATGTTTTCTAGGTTCTATTGTGAATAACGTACGGGTTTATGATATTTGCAAATCGTTGCATTTTGGTTTTATTTACATTTTACACAGCATCCCAACTTTTTTGGACTTGGGGTTGTAATAATAATAATAATAATAATAATAATAATAATAATAAGCAGAATCCATAGTACTGTTAGTGCTCGGCCCCTCATTATGTAGCTAGCTAGCTGTTCTGTTGGCTAATGCTTTGTGCTAGTGCTCTTGTGTTGCTACTTCCTGTGTGATTGCTTTCTGAAAGTTTGTCATGCTGTACGTTACTGCCATCATGATTTATCAGCTCTGTGCTGCTCAGCTATGATGGTTTTTACTATGCCATTTCACCATTTCACATTCACGACGAAATCCAGAGCATTATGAGCTCGTATCGGATCAAAGCTGCAGGACCAAGGAGGGAAAGTGGTGGGTTGAGCTCCAGTTTTTCATCTGCAGCTGCAGTGGTTTTCCCTGCGGAGGCTCGGTGAAGGTCAGTGATCTACACTGGACCTGATGGTGAGCTGGACACCTGCAGCTCTCACAAACCCAGCTTCGGTTTCAGAACTCACAAAGACGACTCTTCAGTACTGCTGAGATAATAACTCCACTTTCTTTAGTGTTTACTGTGATGTCTCCAAATAAAAAGAGATATAAAACATTTTACACCACAGAGTTGTATAATTCTCGATTTTGATTGGTTGATCACAGTCTTGTTTGGCAGACCCTCACATAATCTAACACTAATAATAAACAGGTTAATAAAAGATTGATGTTTAACAAAGATAAACATTTTTGTTGGTACGGATGTAAGGAAACATCTTGGAATGAGTCTCCAGTGTCAGAGCTTCATCAAAAGGTATTTGCGTTAAGGTAAGGGACTGCTCGCTCCTAGTATGAAGTTGAAGTATAATGCTTCAATGCTTATGACTCGCATTTTGACTCTTACTGTAAAGATTTTGATTCAAAGCTTATGACTCACATTTTGACTCCTACCTCCTACTTCAAATCTTATGACTCGCAACTCATCTCAGACTTTAAAGCTTTAGATTCAAAGCTCGCATTTTGAATGGTACTTCCATGGTTATTACTCACAACTCAACTTTGACTTCAAAACGTATGACTCACACTTTCACTTTAAAGATTTTGAAGATTAAGTAAAAAATGCGTGTCATACACTCTGAAGTGTTGCAGTTATGAATCAAGAGGTTTGAAGACCTAGTCGAGTCGCAGGCAAGGTTATAAACGTAAATGAAAAACGAAATAACGAAAACTAGGTGTGAAAAAACATTGTCGTTAACTGAAATCGAAATAAAAACGAGGCATTACAAAAAAACGATAACTAACTAAAACTGTATTGTCTATTTGCAAAATTAAATACAATTATAGAGTAAATGTCCTTAGTTTTTGTCTTTGTCAATGTCTTTGATAGAGCAAATATCTTTCAGAGTTGACATTTCCGACTGGGAACCCGGAAATTATGACATTCCATGTTAAATTGAACACAGCATAGTCCATGCTCCTCGCTTGGCATCATGGCGGTACCGAAAGTCGTAAGAAAGAGTCCTATTTGCGATTACTTTGAATATGACTGTGTCAGATAAAAGCAACTGCCTTGCAGTGGAAGGTGGTGAAATATGTGGACAATTTATTAAAGGGAAAAATCCCACGAATTTGAAAGTACATTTGAGAAGCGAGCACAAGGAGGCTAGCCTAGCTTGCCTTAATAAGGTAAAGAGGAAAGCCAAGCCCCGCTCCCCCGAAACAGAAGTTAACCCCGGAACAAGGTTAGGCAACATGACGGAGACAACCACATGACAGAGAACACTACAGCAGTGCTTTCACCAGCGAACCGATAGCTGCTGGTTAGTAAATACGCAGGAACACCACAAGCGGAAGGAAGCGCTGGTTAATATGTTTATTGATACTGGGATGTCTACACAACTGAGTGAGTTGCCTTCAAAAGTTCACAACTTCACTCACACCAAAGTTCAAAACACCTGGATCTGCAAGAGTCAACTGCCTTATTGGGGCTAAGATGGATACTAAACTAAACTAAAACTAAGCCTTTTCAAAAAATAGAAACTGAACTAAACTAGCAAACCCACTATAAACTTATTAAAACTAAACCGAAGTAAAAACTAAATAAAAATAAAAACTAATGAAAAATGCAAAACTATAATAACCTTGGTTAAAGGCCACAAAATTTGAGGTTACGAAGTTATAATTCCACTTGAACTTTAATTAATATGTTTAATTCAAGGTTTCTTAATCTTAAACTAACTCAACATCAAAACATATGACCTATATGGCTTATAAAGTGAATTTTAGCATTATTTAATCATTTAATTTAATATTTTTTACATTAAATCATAACTATATTATAATAACTATTTATATCATAACTATTTTATAATTAAATGTATTTTATTATTATTTGAATGTTATAATGATACTTTTGGACTACATTTTTCTTGAATTCAATGTATTAACTAATGATTATATTACTTCGTCAGTGTTTCCCTGTTCAGTGCCATTTGAAAGTATTTTCTATATCACATCTCTGACAAGTATTTTGAAATTAAAACAACACGTGACCAGATTGTATGAAGAGGTCATGTCACGGTACATCGTGCAATCGGTTTTTGTGTACGTCACGGTGTGTAGAGTCTCACCACTGGTCCGCGTCGGCCCTGTTTGATGTGCATGAGGTCCGGAGAAGGACCCATCGGCCCCATTGGGCCCCGAGGTCCAGGCAGACCTGGAGCACCGGCTCTCCCCGGGGGTCCAGAAGAACCTTTAGGACCAGGAACTCCTGAGAGTGAGAGAGTGTCAGAGAGTGAGCTATGGCATATCGAATATGACTAGTGAAACAAGTCCTCGAAATAATGCACTGTAAGATTGTATGACTCACATAACCGTAGCATTTATGCAAACCGAGCTGGAAAATCTGTAACGACATGAGCTAATAACATCGTTCAACATAATCTCGATGTCAAAGCACGACAGACATTTAACGACGGCATAAATGGTAATAAAAACATTTCCAGAAGTTTGCGAGGTCAAGAACTACAACCATAATCGTTATGCCTTGAATTGTAATTCTTGGTTTCTATGAAATTATACACCGTTTTCGAGGTCCGAGGTCTGCACACTGGACGCAGTCCGATTCGCAGATTTCCATTCTATATAAGAGGAAACAGGAGAATACCTTGCTAAGGAGAAAAGCTCAAATCATCAGGTAACTAGAGAAGTGCAGTGTGCTACAGCGCTGATTTACAATGCATTAACTTGAAACTTGCGAATTTGATTTTTCGACGGGGGAAGGAGAATGCGCAATGTACTTGATGCACAAGCGGTTGAGCTCAGGAGAACTTTAATTTGGCAAATGGCTGACACAGACACTCAAAAACTCCTTATTCTTATTGTAAATGTAGCCAACAATGTGTTTAGCTGACAATGTGAGCTAGCAATGTTTCCCTAAGACGTGTTGATAAAACCTGCTTCCGTGTGTTCCACCATTTTGTAAATTCAACAAAGTTAATCTCACTAATTATCAATATCTCACATTAGGATAAACATAACCATGCTTACGATGTAGAATAATATAATGTAAAGACGTGTAGAGTGTATCAGCAGGCTAAAGCTCACCAGGAGGTCCAGGTTGTCCTGGAGGTCCAGGCAGGAAGGAATGTGCCGTCAACATCTTCTCACTGGTCATCTGCTTGTTGACCTCAGTGCTGCTCACCAGCATGGCCATCTGCATAGACAACAGAGGGATCATTCGTTTTGGATCCAAGTCTGGAGTCTCTAATGCATCAAGGTAGAAACATTTGCCAGAATATACCATTATTTTGTTTTTTAGCTTGTCAGGTCTTGAAAATGTGTGTATGTGCTATTTCATTTTAATTCATTTGCTGCCCCTTGTGGTGACTCATCACTACCGTTAGCCTAGCCTCAGCCTTACATGTTCTACCAGCGGATCATGCAGTGTCTAGTGTAGCTACAAGTACCAACACTACTAGCGTAACTACAATTTAGTAGCGTCGAAGTAGCTGTTTTCAAAGCGTAGCTTTTCCAAAAAACCTAGCTAGCTATTTCAGTACTAGCCGAAATTAGTGTCATTGCTGCAAACGAAAGAAACATATCAAGTGAGCTCCTATGAAAGAACTAAAAGTTTTATATATTTTCCAATGTTCTATGCAGGGGCACCGAAAAAAGACGTCGAAACAACCCCGAAGAGAGACGTCAAAAGTAAGGTAAAATCGACGAGGAAAGCTCAAATGCTGCGGCCGTCTCATATGGCACAGTCCTGACAGGGTGGCATGACTAATACAGTACAGCGAGCGTCACGGAGGGAAAGAAAGCGAGTCTGTGCTAACCTTTAGCATGTAATCAGATCCATAAGCTGTAACATGTGCGAGCACCGAGCCCCGAGTAAAAGCACGTCCATGTCTACACGTCAGTACGCTCATTTTACGAGCGGTGTGTTCCACTGAGCTGCACTTCAAAGCCCCACTCTCAGTGTGTGAGGGAAGTATCCATTACCTGCTGAACCCTCGATCCTCATACAGCGTGACACACACGCACACACGTGACCTCGAGAGCATTCCGGCTGGCGAATACACGGCACGCGTAGCCTCGGGCTTCACACATAAATCTGCGATCGTCTGGATTTGTGAGCAATTTAAAAGCCATTTGGAATTTGCTTGGGTTTTTTTTTTTAAAACAGATTTGCAGAAATGAAATCTGGTGAACGTATTTCAGTTCCTGTATTTCCCACGATCCACGTGTCGAACGTACAACGTGTTCTCTGAGCAAAATCGCTCATGACTAATGAAAAACACAAGACGAGGAGTTTCCCGTCAAGCTGAAGTAATTGCACACCGTGTCCACTTTACAGCAAACGCAGTCAATCAACCTGGACATGTTTGTTGTGTAAAGTGTGCTTCTTTAGTTTCGCACTGATGCTATGAGGCTAATATACTGTTATGCTAACACATCAGGAAGGGGTGTGGCCTCCAGTTTCACCTCAAGCTACCTGCCTGATGATTTTCTTGGTGAAAATGTTTTTTTTTAAACAACAAAAAACAACAACTCACAATCTTTGTCTTTCTGTCCCTCAGGCTGTTTTTACACTTCGACTGATTGCTGAAGGCCACACCCCAGATTCATCTTCTGTAATTTTATCTTCATTTAGTTCAGCAGGGTTTACATGGCAATGATTTTTAATCTCTTGGTCTGTCTCTCAGTCTCTATCTCTATGTCTGTATCTCTGCTTCTCTGTCTGCCTCTGCTTCTCTATTTCTCTGTCTGTCTCTCTGCTTCTCTATTTCTCTGTCTGTCTCTCAGCTTCTCTATTTCTCTGTCTGTCTCTCTACTTCTCTATTTCTCTGTCTGTCTCTCTGCTTCTCTATTTCTCTGTCTGTCTCTCTGCTTCTCTATTTCTCTGTCTGTCTCTCTGCTTCTCTATTTCTCTGTCTGTCTCTCTGCTTCTCTATTTCTCTGTCTGTCTCTCTGCTTCTCTGTCTGTCTCTTTGCTTCTCTGTCTGTCTTTCTGCTTCTCTATTTCTCTGTCTGCCTCTCTGCTTCTCTATTTCTCTGTCTGTCTCTCTACTTCTCTATTTCTCTGTCTGTCTCTTTGCTTCTCTGTCTGCCTCTCTGCTTCTCTATTTCTCTGTCTGCCTCTCTGCTTCTCTATTTCTGTGTCTTCCTCTCTGCTTCTCTATTTCTCTGTCTGCCTCTCTGCTTCTCTATTTCTCTGTCTGCCTCTCTGCTTCTCTATTTCTCTGTCTGTTTTTACACTTCGACTGATTGCTGAAGGCCACACCCCAGATTCATCTTCTGTAATTTTATCTTCATTTAGTTCAGCAGGGTTTACATGGCAATGATTTTTAATCTCTTGGTCTGTCTCTCAGTCTCTATCTCTATGTCTGTATCTCTGCTTCTCTGTCTGCCTCTGCTTCTCTATTTCTCTGTCTGTCTCTCTGCTTCTCTATTTCTCTGTCTGTCTCTCAGCTTCTCTATTTCTCTGTCTGTCTCTCTACTTCTCTATTTCTCTGTCTGTCTCTCTGCTTCTCTGTCTGTCTCTCTGCTTCTCTGTCTGTCTCTCTGCTTCTCTGTCTGTCTCTCTGCTTCTCGATTTCTCTGTCTGTATCTCTGCTTCTCTATTCTCTCTGTCTACCTCTCTGCTTCTCTATTTCTCTGTCAGTCTCTCTGCTTCTCTATTTCTCTGTCTGTCTCTCTGCTTCTCTGTCTGTCTCTCTGCTTCTCTATTTCTCTGTCTGTCTCTCTGCTTGTCTGTCTGCCTCTCTGCTTCTCTATTTCTCTGTCTGTCTCTTTGCTTCTCTATTTCTCTGTCTGTCTCTCTGCTTCTCTATTTCTCTGTCTGTCTCTCTGCTTCTCTGTCTGTCTCTCTGCTTCTCTGTCTGTCTCTCAGCTTCTTTATTTCTCTGTCTGTCTCTCTATTTCTCGGTCTCTCTCTCTATCTGTCTGTTTCTCTGTCCATCTGTCCGTCTCCTCTCTGTCTCATTGTCTCTTTCTGTCTCTCGGTCTCTCTATTTCTCGGTCTGTCTCTATATTTCTCTATTTCTCTGTCTGTCTCTCTATTTCTCTGTTTGTCTGTCTGTCTCTCTCTCTATCTGTCTCTCCATTTCTTGGTTCATACATATCTCTCTCATCTATTTCTGTCTGTCGCTCAGTCTCTCTATTTCTCTATCTGTCTCCCTGCTTCTCTGTCTGTCTCTCAGTCTCTCGATTTCTCTTTGTCTCCCTGCATCTCTGCCTGTCGCTCTGCTTCTCTGTCTGTCTCTCAGTCTCTCCGTTTCTTGGTTCATACACATTTCTTTCATCTATTTCTGTCGGTCTCTCAGACTATCCATTTCCCTTTCTTTCTGTCTCTCTGTTTCTCTATCTGTCTCATTGTCTTTATGACTCTCTGTCTCAGTGTTTTGGTTCATATGTCTCTCTCTATCCCTCTCTCTGCCTTTCAACATGCTTCTTGGTCCTTCAGGTTCTCTGTTTCAGTCTCTCACTTTTTTTAGTTTTTCAGTTCTCTTGGTAACCATCTTTCTCTCCTCTGATTTCTCTGTCTCCCCCACAGCATGTCTCTCTCTCTCTCTCTCTCTCTCTCTCTCTCTCGCAGCAGAGTCACATTAATAATCCATCCATCATGCTGCTGCCGTCTAAGAGCTGCTGAATGACGATGGAGTTGGCTGCTGCTGCTGACTGAGTAAAGGGCACATAGAGGGCACGTGAAGGTCACATGGAGGCCAGGGTGTGCATCTGCAGGTCACTTCAATCACATTTTATTAGTCTATAAACTTACCGTTCCTCCCTGAGGTCTTGTACAGGGTCTAAAACGTACCTGTTCACGAAACCCTATAACACCTTTACTGAGCTTTAAACAGCCACGTATTAATAATGTAAAACAAAACACGGAGTTTATTTAAACGTATAGAATTTAACACACAACAAAACTTGATCTCAATGTTTAAACCGTTTCTACTTGGATTTCCCAATTTCTAAATACACAATGCACAGAACATTTACAAAAAAAAATTCTCACCATGTGAGAAGGTTGAGAACCGTACGGAAGAGCCTGATGTATACCTTCTGTTTGAGCTGAAAAATGTTTATTTTGATCTGATGGAAGTCTTCACACGTGGCTGAGCAAGTTCCTGCCTTCATCACGTTATCAGACTTCTCGAAGAGACGATCTGCAAAAAAAAAAAGAAAAACAGACAAAATACACGGAAATTTTTTTTATAAAATAATTGAAATTGTAAGAAAAAAGTTCTGTGGCAAAGTTCCTGGTATTCAGAATCAGGTTACGCACACGCTTATATCCATTTTCTGGACTCGTTGTACAGATTATTCAAACATCGCAGAGATTTTTCTTGCATCGGAGACAAGGTTTTTCAATCCTGGTCTTCACCTTTTAACACACACACTCTCCTCTTAACCCAAGAAAAAATCGGGGATAGAAAATGTGAACTAAAACATGGAAACTGTTTGTTTCTTTGCTCGCTTGCTATCAAATATAAAGTGACGTAACATAAAAGCAAGAGACAACTGAAAATATTGTTAGTATATAACTAGAATTATTCAGAGAATTGAACAACATGGCTTCCACACTCATTCAGCAGCATGTAGAATAGCACATGATCCAGCATGCCCACATTATTGTGCATTTGAATGTATTTTTATATCTCACATCAACTGTTGATTTTACGCGCCACTTAACGAAGACTCAAGATTTTAATCAAGGTCGTTAAATTGTAACGTGTGTGCGGATGTACTAAGTTTAGTACATTTATAAGGATTTCACGAATTACTAAAATAATCACAACTGTGTTTTCGTTCATTTGATATGTTCTCATCAAGTTATGAGTAATGCTGACTACAGATTCCTACTTCGTCGCTCGGGACTGTATCTCCAAATCAACATGGCCGTTCAGAGAATCAACAGTAAACACTTCTTACCTTTAAAATGAATTTACATCACTCATCAGTTCAGGAGGTTTCTCCCGTCCCACGTAACGGACATAGATCGAAATTAACATAATTTCCAGAACGTAAGACGAATAAAGCGAAGAGTTTTTCCAGTATACCAGCAATGTTATTCTACAGCAGTTATGGAAGCACTCTTATGGAGTTCTTTATACTGTATGTCGATACAAAATAAAAAAAAAAACATTACATAAACTAGCGACAATTAACATTAAAAGTATTAAAAGCTAAGGAAAACAAATAGGTTTTTGTAAGAGATTTAAAGACTGATAAAGTGGATGCTACTCTAAGTCACACTGGCAAGCTATTGCATACTCCAGTCCCCACCACCGAAAAAGCTCTAGGCTATCTCCTCGGCATTTTAGCCTTGAACAAGGGACCGTCAGTACATTAAGGTTAGCAGATCTTAAACATCTGGGATGGTTGTAGGGACACAATAGATCAGACGGGTAATAGACGTGTAGTAAGCTTATGTAAGCATTTATACACAAATAGAAGAATTTTGAAGTCAATCCTAAATTGGATTGGAAGATAATGGAGAGCTTGCAAAGGGAGAGTGGCTTGATCATATTTGCGACCATTCTTTAGAAATTTGTGGGACTTCGCAGAACAGAGAACTGCAGTAATGCAAATGTGAGGTTATAAAGGTTATGAATGGCTCTCTCAAGGGACCTTTCAGACAGAAGTTTTATTTTATTTTAGATAATAAGCGAAGCTGGAAAACAAAGCAACAGTCGACAACAGAGGACACGTGTTTGTCATAAACAATTAGTATGAAAACCAGATCAATTTCCCAGAGCGCTAATATTAAATTAAAATTTGTCAGATGAACCAAAAACTTTAACCTCCGTCTTGGAGTGATTTAAAGTGAAAACGTTACTGGCTGACCAGCGTTTAAGAAGTGAATTATACTGGTCAGTGACTTGTTGTCTGTAAAGGAAAAAAAATCAATAACAAATTATAATTAGTACATCCTCCATCCTCCCATCCTCCCATTAACCAAGCTGATAACCCCCCCCACACACACACACACACACATCCGTTCACTCCCTGATAAACTTTGGAACGGTCCGGAATGTCATGTTGCACACATCTGGAATTCGAAAGCTAGCTGATGATGGCACTTGAACATCATCATCATCATCGTGTGTGTCCCTAACTGACCCAGAAAAGAGGAAGTGTAACACAAGAAGCTGGTTAATGTTCATGCTAATGCAGCGCTGCTCTGAGTCATTAGCACGAGTAATGGATCAGTGAGCGTCTCGAAAGGAAACAGGAAGCTCAACACCACACGAGCTTTTCATTCATTTCAGTCATGATAAAAATTTTGCATAACCTTTTAGGCTCCATCCATCCTTCATATCCATTTAGATAGAATTTTGTATAGAATAAAATTAAACCGGGTGCACTGTTATAGGAAAAAGATTTTTTATATTTACTAACACTATTCTTTTTCTTAATTCGTTTATATAGTAATAGCAAATATGCTACAAACGGTCATTCCTTTACCAGCCCTTACTTTCTTCTTCCTCTCTCTTGCAGAAACACGGCTACTCGTGTAAACGCTTCTGTCCTGAAGATTTCAGAAAACTTTAACTCTGACTGTTACAAAGCGCTGACACTGGAGGCTCCTTCCATACATGTTAAATGAATACATCCTTACACAATCGACGTTCTTTTAATCTGTTTATTATTAGCCGAGCGTCCGCTGTACACATCCCGATGAACGAGCTGTTGCTATAGAAACGATAACGTGTTACTGTTGAACAATCGCGTTGATGTAACCCTGCGATTCGCAGCTGCGCTACTGTCGGAGCTGCTGTTCTAGAAAACTAATCAATTCATTCTGACCTATCAGGATTGAGAATTCCACAGCACTATGTATAAATATAGTTCAAATGTACTGAGAGGAATGTAACTGAGTAAGATTCATCTTTATGTACTATTATCCCCTAAAACAATTCCCCTAAAATAACATGCACATATATTAATGTAGTAAAATCACTGAAATATTTTTTCTCTCTCTCCGTCTCTCTGCTTCTCAGTCTCTCTCTCTCTCAGTCTCTCAGTCTCTCTGCTTCTCAGTCTCACTGCTTCTCTCTCAGTCTCTCTCTCTCAGTCTCACTGCTTCTCTCTCAGTCTCTCCGTCTCTCACCTTCTCAGTCTCTCTCTCTCTCTCAGTCTCTCAGCTTCTCAGTCTCACTGCTTCTCTCTCAGTCTCTCAGTCTCTCAGCTTCTCAGTCTCTCTCTCTCTCAGTCTCTCAGTCTCTCTGCGTCTCAGTCTCACTGCTTCTCTCTCAGTCTCTCAGTCTCTCTGCTTCTCAGTCTCTCTCTCTCAGTCTCTCAGCTTCTCAGTCTCTCTCTCTCAGTCTCTCAGTCTCTCTGCTTCTCAGTCTCTCTCTCTCAGTCTCTCTGCTTCTCAGTCTCTCTCTCTCAGTCTCTCTGCTTCTCAGTCTCACTGCTTCTCTCTCAGTCTCTCAGTCACTCAGTCTCTCTGTCTCTCAGTCTCTCTCTCTCTCAGTCTCTCTGCTTCTCTGTCTGTCAGTCTCTCTGCTTCTCTGTCGCTCAGTCTGTCTGCATCTCTGTCTCTCAGTCTCTCTCTCTCAGTCTCTCTGCTTCTAAGTCTCTCTCTCTCTCTCTCTCTCTCTCTCCGTCTCTCTGCTTCTCTGTCTCTCAGTTTCTCAGTCTCTCTGTCTCAGTCTCTCAGTCTCTCTGCTTCTCAGTCTGACTGCTTCTCTCTCAGTCTCTCAGTCTCTCTGCTTCTATGTCTCTTAGTCTCTCTGCTTCTCAGTCTCTCAGTCTCTCTGCTTCTCAGTCTCACTGCTTCTCTCTCTGTCTCTCAGTCTCTCTGTCTCTCTGCTTCTCTGTCTCTCTGCTTCTCAGTCTCTCTGCTTCTCAGTCTCTCTGCTTCTCTGTCTCTCTGCTTCTCTGTCTCTCTGCTTCTCTGTTTGTCTCTCAGCTTCTCTGTCTCCCTGCGTCTCGGTCTGTCTCTCAGTCTCTCTGCCTCAGTCTCTCTGTCTCTCAGTCTCTCAGCCTCTCTGCTTCACAGTCTCTCAGTCTCTCTGCTTCTCTGTCTCTCAGTCTCTCTGCTTCACAGTCTCTCAGTCTCTCTGCTTCTCAGTCTCACTGCTTCTCTCTCTGTCTCTCAGTCTCTCTGTCTCTCAGTCTCTCTGTCTCTCTGCTTCTCAGACTCTCTGTCTCTCTGCTTCTCTGTCTCTCTGCTTCTCAGTCTCTCTGCTTCTCTGTCTTTCTGCTTCTCTGTCTCTCTGCTTCTCTGTCTGTCTCTCAGCTTCTCTGTCTCTCTGCGTCTCGGTCTGTCTCTCAGTCTCTCTGCCTCTGTCTCTCAGTCTCTCAGCCTCTCTGCTTCACAGTCTCTCAGTCTCTCTGCTTCTCTGTCTCTCAGTCTCTCTGTCTCTTAGCCTCTCCGCTTCTCAGTCTCCCAGTCTCTCTGTCTCTCAGTGTCTCTGCTTCTCAGTCTGTCTCTCAGTCTCTCTGCTTCTCAGACTCTCTGTCTCTCTGCTTCTCTGTCTCTCTGCTTCTCAGTCTCTCAGTCTCTCTGCTTCTCAGTCTCACTGCTCCTCTCTCTGTCTCTCAGTCTCTCTGTTTCTCTGTCTCTCTGTCTCTCTGCTTATCAGTCTGTCTCTCAGTCTCTCTGTCTCTCTGCCTCAGTCTCTCTGCTTCTCAGTCTCTCAGCTTCTCAGTCTGTCTCTCAGTCTCTCTGCTTCTCTGTCTCTCAGTCTCTCTGCTTCTCTGTCTCTCAGACTCTCTGCTTCTCTGTCTCTCTGTCTCTCTGCTTCTCTGTCTCTCAGTCTCTCTGTCTCTTAGTCTCTCCGCTTCTCAGTCTCCCAGTCTCTCTGTCTCTCAGTCTCTCTGCTTCTCAGTCTGTCTCTCAGCTTCTCTGTCACTCAGTCTCCCTGCTTCTCTGTCTCTCAGTCTCTCTGCTTCTCTGTCTCTCAGTCTCCTTGCTTCTCTGTCTCTCAGTCTACTTGCTTCTCTGTCTCTCAGTCTCCCTGCTTCTCTGTCTCTCAGTCTCTCAGTCTCCCTGCTTCTCTGTCTCACAGTCTCTCTGATTCTCTGTCTCTCAGTCTCACTGCTTCTCTGTCTCTCAGTCTCTCTGCTTCTCAGTCTCTCTCTCTCTCAGTCTCTCAGTCTCTCTCTCTCAGTCTCACTGCTTCTCTCTCAGTCTTTCTGCTTCTCTGTCTCTCTGCTTCTCAGTCTCTCAGTCTCCCTGCTTCTCTGTCTCTCAGTCTCTCTGCTTTTCTGTCTCTCAGTCTCCCTGCTTCTCTGTCTCTCAGTCTCTCTGCTTCAAAGTCTCTCAGTCTCTCTGCTTCTCAGTCTCTCTGCTTCTCTGTCTCTCAGTCTCTCTGCTTCTCTGTCTCTCAGTCTCTCTGTCTCTTAGCCTCTCCGCTTCTCAGTCTCCCAGTCTCTCAGTCTCTCTGCTTCTCAGTCTGTCTCTCAGCTTCTCTGTCACCCTGTCTCTCAGTCTCTCTGCTTCTCAGACTCTCTGTCTCTCTGCTTCTCTGTCTCTCTGTCTCTCAGTCTCTCTGCTTCTCTGTCTCTCAGTCTCTCTGCTTCACAGTCTCTCAGTCTCTCTGCTTCTCTGTCTCTCAGTCTCTCTGCTTCTCTGTCTCTCAGTCTCTAAGTCTCTCTGCTTCAAAGTCTCTCAGTCTCTCTGCTTCTCAGTCTCTCTGCTTCTCTGTCTCTCAGTCTCTCTGCTTCTCTGTCTCTCAGTCTCTCTGCTTCTCTGTCTCTCAGTCTCTCTGCTTCTCTGTCTCTCAGCTTCTCTGTCTCTCACAGTCTCTCTGCTTCTCTGTCTCTCAGTCTCCCTGCTTCTCAGTCTCACTGCTTCTCTCTCTGTCTCTCAGTCTCTCTGTCTCTCAGTCTCTCTGTCTCTCTGCTTCTCTGTCTCTCAGTCTCTCTGTCTCTTAGCCTCTCCGCTTCTCAGTCTCCCAGTCTCTCAGTCTCTCTGCTTCTCAGTCTGTCTCTCAGTCTCTCTGCTTCTCAGACTCTCTGTCTCTCTGCTTCTCTGTCTCTTAGTCTCTCTGCTTCTCAGTCTCTCAGTCTCTCTGCTTCTCAGTCTCACTGCTTCTCTCTCTGTCTCTCAGTCTCTCTGTTTCTCTGTCTCTCTGCTTATCAGTCTGTCTCTCAGTCTCTCTGCTTCTCAGACTCTCTGTCTCTCTGCTTCTCTGTCTCTCAGCTTCTCAGTCTCTCTCTCTCTCAGTCTCTCTGCTTCTCAGTCTCACTGCTTCTCTCTCAGTCTCTCAGTCTCTCTGTCTCTCAGTCTCACTGCTTCTCTCTCAGTCTCTCAGTCTCTAAGTCTCTCTGCTTCTCAGTCTCTCTCTCTCAGTCTCACTGCTTCTCTCTCAGTCTCTCTGCTTCTCAGTCTCACTGCTTCTCTCTCAGTCTCTCTCTCTCAGTCTCGCTGATTCTCTCTGTCTCTCAGTCTCTCAGCTTCTCAGTCTCTCTCTCTCTCTCTCAGTCTCTCTGCTTCTCAGTCTCACTGCTTCTCTCTCAGTCTCTCTCTCTCTCAGTCTCACTGCTTCTCTCTCAGTCTCTCTGCTTCCCAGTCTCTCTCTCTCAGTCTCTCTGCTTCTCAGTCTCACTGCTTCTCTCTCAGTCTCTCTCTCTCAGTCTCTCACTCTCACTGCTTCTCTCTCAGTCTCTCTGCTTCTCAGTCTCTCTGCTTCTCAGTCTCTCTGCTTCTCTGTCTGACTCTAAGCTTCTCTGTCACTCTGTCTCTCAGTCTCTCTGCTTCTCTGTCTCTCAGTCTCCCTGCTTCTCTGTCTCTCAGTCTCTCTGCTTCTCTGTCTCTCTGTCTCTCTGCTTCTCTGTCTCTCAGTCTCCCTGCTTCTCTGTCTCTCAGTCTCTCAGTCTCCCTGCTTCTCTGTGTCTCAGTCTCTCTGCTTCTCTGTCTCTCAGTCTCACTGCTTCTCTGACTCTGTCTCTCTGCTTCTCTGTCTCTCAGTCTCTCAGTCTCTCTGCTTCACAGTCTCTCAGTCTCTCTGCTTCTCTGTCTCTCAGTCTTTCTGCTTCTCTGTCTCTCTGCTTCTCAGTCTCTCAGTCTCTCTCTCTCAGTCTCACTGCTTCTCTCTCAGTCTCTCTGCTTCTCAGTCTCACTGCTTCTCTGTCTCTCAGTCTCTCTGTCTCTTAGTCTCTCCGCTTCTCAGTCTCCCAGTCTCTCTGTCTCTCAGTCTCTCTGCTTCTCAGTCTGTCTCTCAGCTTCTCTGTC
>JAFFST010053299.1:0-14530 GCA_022414735.1 Noturus placidus
GAGGAAGAAACTTTGAGAGGAACCATGCTCAAAAGGGAACCCACTGTCATCTGGGTGACACCGAATAGTGTGATTATAAATAATTTCCCTTCTATAACTTCTAAAGTTAGCCACTAACTGACTGAATCCAATTAATTAGAACTAAATTCTTACCAGTGATTACTTTCTGCATTTTTACATCCTTGATAGATATGAATCCTTCATGATCTGTTCTGTTCTGATGTTAATAACCTAATTTGCTTCCACACAGTAAATGACAGTTTCCATTCTTTTCACACCTTTTAATTATTGCCACCCTTCGAGAGAATTCAAATGACTGAAATAAAATAAACATTCCACAGAGAAAACCCCAGACATGACAGTACTATCTGAATTAATTACCAGGCATGCAGAGTTATTGTTGTTCTCATGGGATTGCCTTTAGGGTGCTTTTTTCCCCATTTTTTCCACAGCAGATAAAGTTAGAAGACAGCTGTCATTATACTGAATGAGGCACAAACACTGAACAAAAGTGCTCTCTACTTTCTAATGCCAAGTGAATTGCAGCAGTACCATAGTATCTCTAGTAGTAATGAAATAGCAAATAAAAGTGATGAGTTGTAATAGCTATAAAAATGCTGGTCATGAAAGATTTTGAGGTTTATGCAACTGTCTGATATCCGAAGATAATATATTCCGCAGTGCTAAATCAGTGTTCTTCCTTGAAGTGTTTTTCAGCGCTTGAGCAATGGATGTCAGATAATCTCCTTGGGTTATTTGCTTGTATCTCATTACATCTGAAGCTGTTTCTTACAGGATACATACATTTGCATTAATTAGTTCTTTGTCCTTGGGCTAGGAGAGAACTTTTTTGAAGTGTCCACATTAAAGCAACAGTGTGTATGTACATAGTATGTAGTTAAACATGAATGAGACATTATTATTGAGTCAAGGGGAAGAAATATAATAGAGTATAAGATGTTCCTGTGCTGCTGTGAGTCACCTTGACAATCCTGTAATAATAATTCACAGTCAGCTAGGTGTCAGAGGTATCGGGTCAGAATTGGTAGGAAATCTGTATGTGTATGTTATGCTCAGATATGTGAAACGTTATTCTGCCCCAACTTTAGGCAAGAAGCATATCCAATTACACAAGAGCTGACAGACAAGAGCCACAACCAATCAGGAGACAGGGAAACAAAGAGAGACTGAGATATCGTGCATCTCCACCAGCTCCCTAGTTCAGTAGTCAGGGTACTGATCAGGGAGTCAGCCATTTTAAGAGCGGTCTCAATCGCAAAATCCTTCCAGTTCACTGGAACGTCCTCCATAAGAAATCCCACAATGCACCGCAAAAACCAGGGCGCATCCATGCTCACTATGTTCACTATGTCCATATTCTCACTATGTATTGCTTTACTCGGAAATGATGTCATATTGTCTGAAGCCTCTCAATTCTAATAAAAAATGGGGGTGAAACTCTGAGCCAACTTCCTTCTGCAAATGTACAATAATCGTGTTATTATTGTTATAGATTTCAAATGATTACTTATGTTAGCAATTTCTAACTTTATTTCACATTCTATATACGGTTTGTTTGAGTCTAAAGACTTTTAAGTGTTTAACGGAAAAAGTGTTTTAAGGGTTTAATAAAAAATCCACTAGCTTGCCTACGATCCTGATGGATGGATCCTGGTTTGATGGAAAGCTAGTAAATAATAGTGAAATGTTTTGTCATTCATTCCTTGTTTTGCCATTCATCTTCAGTTATTCTGGTCAGGGTTTTCTTATTCCTTATTTGTTTGCAACATTAGCCTCATAGATCAAGCAGAAAACCATTCAAAAAACCCTTTCAAACATGTCTTGGCATAATCCTCCCTGTTAGTTTGCACTATTTTAGCTTAGCTAAACATTTGCAGTCATGATGCATATAACAGATTGGAAATTAAATATACTGAATTAAATACATAACTACCAGCTAAGTTATGTAAGCTAGCAAGGACTAAATACCTCCTGTGAGGTTTTGTTAGATCATCTTAGCTAAATGTAACTAAGGGACAAAAAAACAAAACATGGGTGGACTGAAATCACAAATATGACTGTTAATCAAATAAGCAAAGTTTAATGTTATTTACGAAATAGTTATTTACATGTGTATAAGTCAGGGACAGTTCTCCATTTTGAGTGCTCCATTTTGTTCAAACTCAAAGCAAAAAATCCTGCCTATTAGGCAATCTCATCAGAAGTGCACCACATTGTTAAGCACTTTATTGCTGAAATAACTATATCATCAATAATTTGGTGTAAAATATAACCGATTATCAGTATGTCCAAACACACACTTAAATAGACATACTGTATCCAAAGAAATACACACAAACACACACACACATACACACACACACACACACACACACACACACACACACACACTCCGACAGAGCTCTATTTCCATCTCTCTGTAGCCCCATACTCAGGCCTGCTGAATTAAATGTCAATCGTATGTAAGAAAATAAAACGACAACTAAGAACTCGTAGCAACAGCAACCAAACAGCAAGTCATTTCAGAAGAAGGAAAAACAGCTGCTCTAAGACAGAGATCAGGATTCTGAAAGAAAAAAAAAATAAACGACTGAATTGCTAAAGCCTGACGTCACGAAAGTGATAGAGAATGGATTTGTGATGAGAATGCTGTGAGTCTGTCAAAAAGCCATTAATGTTCCCTTAAAAGAACATTTAAAAGATGAGAAAAAATTTTACACTGAACCAAGACATGTATGGTGGATACGTTTTGTCATATTTTAATTTCCCAAGGTTAATAAGGAAAGCTTATTGCTATACATTAGCATTAGTCTGAATCCTAATTCAATTTCAATTCAATTTCAATTTAATTTTATTTGTATAGCGCTTTTTACAACAAACATTGTCTCACAGCAGCTTTACAGGAATATAAACATAAAATATAAAAATATAAAGGTGAGAAATTATCCCAACTGAGCAACCCACTGAGTGGCGACAATGGCAAGGAAAAACTCCTGAAGAAGAAACCTTGAGAGGAACCAGACTCAGAAGGGAACCCATCCTCATCTGGGTAACAACAGATATTCTTAAAGAGATAATTATTGATTAATATGTAATATGTTTGACTTAGAAGAAGACTTTGTCCCAGCAGTCTGGATTTGGAGTAGATGAGAGCTCCATCATGCAGGTTCGGAGAGCAGAAAGGACCAGGATCTCCAACATCTCCATAAACTCATGTGCAGCTCGGCAGAAGGAGAGAGGGAGAGTTATTTCCTAAGTTATTTCCTATCTCATATTTGCTGACTTGTGATTTCTGATGATATGAAACAATATTATTGGGTTTGCCAAATAAAGTATTTTTAGTGTGAACGTGTGATGATTTAGGTTGCGTCCACAATTAATCTGGATAAATTTGAAAATGAATCGTTTCCTCTACGTCTTGGATTTCCATCCACACTGAGATAGCATTTTTGTCTAGCGAAAATGGAGCTTCTTGAATGCTCTGGGAAAATACCCAAAGAGGTGTCAGTGTTTTCAGCCCTTTCCATGTGGACAAGGAATTTTTGGAAAACTTTGAAAACAACAGTGTAGATAGAGAGTTGCAGTTTCAGTTCTATCCGGATTAATGTGGATCTAGCCCTATGTTACTGATGGTCATTATGGTGAATGATAAGCTGGGTAACTAGATGATTAGGATCCAGGACCAGAAGATATAAAGCCGAGTCCTCAACTCCTCGGGCTGTACTCAAAAACCCTTTGACCCTGATCAGGCCCCTGGACGGATCCATTTCAGGGGATAGGGTGACTCTCAAATTTGACAGACTTCCCAAATACTAACCATTTGTAATCCTCTATGAATGATTTCTGCTGCACCCACTTAAGGATACGACCCACAACCTGGCAGTAATCTTCTGCAACTGGGGGAGTTCCTGGAGCTAGGTTAGTCTGAAGTTCTTGGCCAGTGTTGTCCAATAGCTCCTGATAGATATTGTAGTTCCATCCATCAGGGATGATAGAGCAGGGAGGCAAGGTAGGACTTCTGCAGCTCGACCTAGTCCTCCATGATCACGGTCCTGGGGATTACTGGCCATTTTTTGGGATCCTGGAGTAGGAAGGAGGGTCCTTGAGACCATTGGTTTGGTGCAGCAAGATACTGGATAGGTTTCCCTTTTGTGAAGTCGTTGGCAGGGTTGTCCACTGAGCTTACGTAATGCCACTTCTCAGTCAGCTCCTGTATCTCAGAAACTCTGTTTCCCACTAAGACTCAGTATTAACAGGACTCCAAGGTCAACCACTGGAAGACAGTGGAAGAGTCTGTCCACAGAGCAGTAGCCTCAATACGTAGGGCCAACTCTGTTTTGAATAACTTAGCCCAGTGGTTTTCAAAGTGGGGGCCGCCAAGGGGGGCCTCAACAATTTGGTGTGAAAAATAAATTCTCACTCTCAGACAACCACATACACACACACACACACACACACACACAAACACAATCAATTCCTAATTTAATGTAAATATGTAAGATGTAATTATTAATACAAAAGTGGGATATATTCAGAAGTTTGTATTTTTAATGTGTTTTAAAGACATCGTGCAAAAGGGGGGCCTCGGTCAAATGTTAATGCTATTTGGGGGGCCTTACCCTGGAAAGGTTTGGGAATCACTGACTTAGCCAACTGTACTGCGATTACTCTTCCGCAGAGTTCCAATCTTGGAATGGAGTGAGCTCATTTAAGAGTGACACGGGAGTGTGCTATAATGAAGGACAGGTAAGTCCAATATTCCTGGTAAGAGGTAAGCCACTGCTCCAGATGCCTGCTTGGAGGCATCTGAGAAGATATGTATCGCATGGGTAGCTCCATCCAACCCAATCTCAGGAAAGACGCAAGGCCTGGGAAAGGTGATATGAGGAAGGTATTGGAGTTCATACTCCCATGCATTCCAAACCTGGAGGAGCTCAGGTGGCAGGTTAGGTTCATCCCACCCTCTCTGCTTGTTAAACAGTTGCTTAATGATAACCTTTGCTGTAAGGTAGAAGCCATCCTCGTGGGTCACACTGAGTAGCTGGGACTTGATATATATTCCTCAAGGTGGGAGTATTATACACCATGGTTCGGTGCTTGTAGGACAAGGTGTCCATCTGCCAGTGTTGACTCAGGATCATTGCAGGCCCACTGGCATATGTCGAAGCCAACTCCAGAAAGGATATTCCTTAGTTGATCAATCAAGTTCTGAGCTGCATCAGTAGTGGACAGGCTCTGCAGGCAATTTTTGACATATAAACACTTCTCCACTGACAATTGAATCACCTCAGCAGTTAGGGGGTGTTACTGTACATAGCGTTGCAGTGCATAGGTAGCACAGTTAGGCTGGAGGTCATGCTGAAGGGTAATAACTGCCACTTGAGGATTCTGGGGGTCTCATCCATCTTCAGGTCCCACTAAAGGAAATGGAGTAGAGAACGGTCCTCAAGAAGAAGAAGACGGACCTGATGGAACATCACCTTGATATCCCCACTCACAATAACAGGATGTTCTCTGAAGCAGATAAGGATGCCCAACAGCAAGGCCCCAAAGATGGGCCCAGATAACAGGTACTGATTATCCCTGGTAATGATGGGAGCATTAAAGATGATGCGGAAGTTCCCATCATGACTGACAATGTGAAGTGGGATGTACCAGCATTCAGCAGGATCAGTAGTAGCATAGATCTCTTCCTCAACAGCTCCTGTCTCCATGAGTTTCCTTCTGCCTCTTTATAGATTTTGGCTTTCACCCGATCCTTCAGCAGATGCCTCTCCATGCTGTGAAGGGTAGGTAGGACTGACTCTTAAAGGCATTCAACAGAGGCATATCCATTTGTCACAACAAGGACAGAGCCAACCGATAGATCCCTTCCATCTACATGGTGAGGGTCTTAATTTCAAGCAACTGAAGAGCCTCCTGATCCTACTTGGGCCGGGTGACCTCTTTGCCCTGCCATTACAGAACTGTGTCCAATTGTCGCAGTCGTTGAATTTTCTGGAGGAGTTCATCCTATCCTGAGTTGGAGCCACAGAGAATGTTCTGGAGGAGTTCATCCTGAGTTAGAGCCACAGAGACAGACCATGCTGTGCAACTGGAGGCTGCCCCATGGAGGGCCCTGGAGCTTCCATCCTAGATGTGTATGAATAGCAGTCAGCCCCCCTGGGCCCGGCTCTGTTGGATTGGTGAGATGGAGTCAATCAAAACTAATGAGAAGTAAAGGGTGCAGGATGGCCACCATTCTCTTTCCAGAGTCTGACTTGGTGGTTGGCTATGCATCATTGCTGTGACACCAGGTTTCCTAACGGAGCCAGTTAGAAAGGTCAACCAGATTCACGGTAGTACCAGGTTGGTGGAACATATGGCATAGGGTCAGAGCGATGGGGGAGGTGGTTGTGCTTACTATAGGGTCAATGACTAACACCGTGATGATACCTTGACAGCAACAACCATAAACGAGCAGGATTTTTGCATGCTTTCAGCTACAGCTCAAACCAAATCACTGTGACGCAGCACCCACTCATCGGCTCAATTCGGAATTACACTTCACCATAAACTGTGTATAAATAAAGGCTGTAAACTTTTATTTTTTTGTGTTACATTACCTTTATATAGTCCCTCTAAGATTTTGCGATTGCAATTGCATTTTCACCAATTCAAGTAGTTTCCCACAAAAAATGTAATCAAGTATTTTTGGCTGCAACAATCACAATTTTTTTTTAAATAAACCTGTATGGACTGCATATAACTCCAATTCAAAACTAAAGAAGCAAACATTAAGCATGGGACTTTGCCTAACCACATTTGAGATAAGGGGAACATTGTGCATATTTAATATTTTAAACGTGGTATAAATATTCACTAAAAGTTTCTACTTCATTTGTTTCTTTGATATCAAAGCATCCAATAAATTAATAAACATAAAAATATCTCAGGTCTCTGTATCCTAGCCAGAATGTGGAAAAGTAGACTCGTTTTAAATATTTTGTTAAAGTTATCCGCAATGCTTCAGACATGCAGTTACATGTCTGGGCTATGAAATTCACAAATTCAATTCTCATCACCTGGAAGATAAGTAAATCAGTAAGCAGAGTCATATTCATAGATCTTATCAAGGAGAATAAGCACAACCTCTGTGATAGAGTTGAGGGTCGATAAACAGGGTCAATGCTCCCTTTCTGTTAGAAAAAAAAAAATGATCTGTAAACTGCAAGCAAATAACACTGAAACTGATGTATAGGTTTGTGTGTGTGTATCAGTTATACGCATGTGTGTGTGGGAGAAGTCATACCCAGAGAGCTACATTATTTACATATCAGTGCAAGTCAAAATAAAGGCTGTGATCTGAGGCAATTAAATGTGTGAAAATAACAACAATTCAATAGCATTCAATATATAGTGGTTTCAGTGTGATATTATACAGGATTGTGCATTCTGTTCAATTCTAGTAGCAAAAAGCATCCACGCCTCATTCACTGTAACTGATGGACACAGATTCCATACATCCTTCACTGGAATTATGGACACAGAGGCCACACCTCCTTCACTGTGACTGATGGACACAGAAGCCAACCCTCCTTCATTGGGACTGACCGACACAAATGCCACACCTCCTTCACTGTGACTTATGGACACAGATTCCATACATTCTTCACTGGAATTATGGACACAGAGGCCACACCTCCTTCACTGTGACTGATGGACACAGATGCTACACCTCCTTCACTGGAATTATGGACACAGATGCCATGCCTCCTTCACTGTGACTGATGGACACAGATGCCACACCTCCTTCACTGGAATTATGGACACAGATGCCACGCCTCCTTCACTGGAATTATGGACACAGATGCCACGCATCCTTCACGGTGACTGATGGACAAAGAGGCCACGCCTCCTTCATTGGGACTTACTGACACAGATGCCACACCTCCTTCACTGGAATTATGGAGACTGATGCCAGACCTCCTTCACTGGGACTGACAAACACACAGATGCCACACCTCCTTCACTGGATTTATGGACACAGATGCCACACCTCCTTCACTGTGACTGATGGACACAGATGACACACCTCCTGCACTGGAATTATGGACACAGATGCCACACCTCCTTCACTGGGACTGACAGACACAGATGCCACACCTCCTTCACTGTGACTGACCGATATAGAGGCCCCACCTCCTTCACTATGACTGACAGACACAGTGGCCAAATAATTTGCCTCTTACTAAATAAACTAGCTAACATTTAACAAGTGAATGTCACTGTAGTATTTTAACTGAACATTATTCACTTACTCACTATAGCTCTTTATAAGGTATTATACAATGTTTGCTGGCTTACTGTATACCAGGCTTGTCACTAAGGTAGCTTAAACAGTATTCACTAAACACCTAGCTAGCTTTGTTGTTAGCTACTCTTACCCTACAATATATAACTACATAACTGAAATGGCTAATATGCATGTGGCTCTTAAAGGACTTTTGATGTGGAGGATCTCATAAGGGATGTACTTAGAATGGGATACGTAAACACTGACACTGGATCAATTGTTACACTGCTAATTATGCATATTATACACTGCTTTTAAACATCCAAATTGAGGAGATTGAGGAGATGTGTTTGACTGCCAGGTGTCCAATCTGAACATATCCATACCTCTGCCTTGTGTGTGTGTGTGTGT
This sequence comes from Noturus placidus, assembly GCA_022414735.1. Lineage (NCBI taxonomy): Eukaryota > Metazoa > Chordata > Actinopteri > Siluriformes > Ictaluridae > Noturus > Noturus placidus. The sequence continues at coordinate 8,708 of JAFFST010053299.1, forward strand.
GTGTGTGTGTATGATGATACAGGGGATCTACAAGACCTGTGTAAAATGCCAAGGGAAACTGACAGGCTACTATTAACAAGTGTTTGTATTTGCTTGTATGTGCAGGTGTGTGTATGTGCCATTAGGGTCCAACATAATTTGTTACAGCCACATGATCCATATCTTATCTAGATTTTAATCACAGTATGTGTGTGTGTGTGTGTGTGTGTGTGTGTGTGTGTGTATGTGTGGGTGTGTGTGTGTGTGTATGTGTGTGTGTGTGTGTGTGAGAGAGAGAGAGAGAGACAGACAGGCTACTGAAAATTAGAGAATATAGAGAATAGAGAAATGAAGTAAGAGAGAGAGTAATGCACTGAAATTGTCTTCTTCCACTTTTAAGCGCTTCTGTTTAAAAAGTTAAACACTGTTTTAGGGCACTCGATTACAGAACACAGTGTAAGGAATGCTTATCTGCTCAAACACTCAATTAACAGCACGTTATTATACCCTTATTCTGTCTCTCACAGGAAGGTAACTGGTACAGTTTCTAAATAAACAAATGCTTATTTGCTTACAAGCTTATATAACACCAAAATGTCATTGCTATCTCATTTCGTTGGCAAAATCATTTCTAAAATATTTTAGAGAACTGCTAGGTTTATCAGGGTTGTTATGTGGACACCATACATACAGTGTTTAGCCACGCTCTCTTGTTTGTTTGCCATGGTTACTTTGTCACAGACTTAACAGCAATATGAAACCAATGTCATGTCAGCATCTGTTTCAATCTTTAATGTTCTCCGGTGTGTAAATGTCTCTCCAATATTAATTGGTCCAATATTCATTTCTTTCACACAGTGGCATGACACTTTGTCTTCAGTCAACATTTGCAGCAGCTGCATTGATTATTTTGTTGTGTTGTCCAAATTCTCAGTGGACACATTATATTCCCCAGATAGTCCAATATATCCTCACTCATAGTGCATTGTAAATCAAGTGATGAACATCGCCTCCTCACTGAGTACCATATGCATTACAATTTCTTTAGCTGGAAATGTACTTAAAAAAACAACAACCACTAAAGCTAACAGATGCTTGTTATTGTTGCATGTATTGCAACAGAATTCACATTTAATACTTGTGAATTCAGGTTGCTAGGTAATCTGTGACATTCACATTGTTTAAGTAATGATAGTTCACAATGACATTCCCACACTACTACGTGTAGTTTCCTTAACTGATACCATACACAATGCTCTATCTAGAACAGTGGTCACCAATCATGTTCCTGGAGATCTACCTTCCTATTTTTTGTTCTAAACATAATCATGCCCACATGACCATCTAATCATTGCCTTTAGAAGTCTTGATCAATTAAAATAGGTGTGTTCGGTTTTGGGTGGAGATGAAACCTGCAGGAAGGTGGATCTCAAGGAAGGGAGTTGGTGACCAGTAATCTAGAAGATATAATAAATAGTGATGGAGTGATTGAGACAGCACAACTGAACCTAAAATAAGGATACTGAAACCAGGAGCTAGGGGACTATGAAACAAAGAGACTTTGAGAAAAGAAACTAGGAAATCATGAACCTTGCAGACAAGGCTGTTCAGGGACTAGAGATGAGGAAACTATCTTTCCATACATTTTCTGTACTGTTTATCCTACACAGGATTGTGGGGAGCCTGGAACCCATCCCAGGGGACTCGGGGCACGTGTCATCCCATCACAGGACACACCATGGACAATTTGGAAATACAGGGAAAATGAAAACTCCGCACACACAGGGTGGAGGTGGGAATCAAAAAAACCCAATCCTGGAGGGGCGGAGCAAATGTGCTAACCACTAAGCCACCATGCCCCATGAGGGAACTAGAAACTTGGAAGTTGAAATCTAGGAGACTTGGAAACTAAAAAATACATATTAGGAGATAAGTAGGCTTAGAGATTCGTAGGAAATAAATTAATAAATTAAGTAGGAAATAAATTAAATTAGATTTGACAAGAAAAACTTAGGGATGAGGAAGTATCAAGGAGATTCCTACATGTATACAAGAATTTGGGAGACTATGGACAAGGAAACAAAGAATCTTGGAGATTAGTTAGCAGGAACCAAAGAAATTAAATTTGGAGAGTAGGAAGTTGGAGAAACCAGGAAACTCAATGAGTAGAAACTCAATGATGAGGTATTCCTCATGAAAATGAAGGGATTCCTAAATAAGCTACTAGAGGCTATTAAAATGTTATGAATGAAAATAGGAAGTAAGAAATTAGGTATTAAGGTGCTTTGGTGATGGCAGTGGCTTAGTGGTTAGCACTGTTGCCTCACACCCTCGGGATTGGGGGTATGAATCCCACCCTTGCCCAGTGCACATGGAGCTTGCATGCTCTCCCCATACCTTGGGGGTTTCCTTCCCTAGTCCAAAGACATGTGCTGTAGGCTGATTGGCATTTCCAAATTGTTCATAATGTGTGAATGCATGCAATTGTACCCTGCAATGGGTTGGCAGTCCGTCTAGGGTGTCCCCCACCCTGTGCCGCAAGCTCCCTGGGATAGGCTGTGCAGGATAAGCAGTATGGGAAGTGGATGGGCGGAAGGTGCTTTGCAGGTCTATGAGATTGGAAGCTAGCAGACACAAAACAATATGAACCATTAACTGATGTTAAAATATTAACTGATGATTTCACTTCACTGTTTTGTCTTGATGATTTATGCACTATTAATTCTCTCTATTCTGCTATTCTGTCCAACAGACAAAAAGACAAAATCGATAGATAAACATTGAAACTGCATTTAGAATATAAAACTAAACATAAAGACAAATAAGTAAATGTTTAACACACCACCTGCAAATGTGCAACTTTAACTCTGTATATCTGGAGTGCTTTCCATACAAATAAGTGGTGTCAGTACTGCTGAGAATCTGAGTGTTTTACAGCAAGGAGGCAGAGAGCAGAAGACACACATACACACACCTCTGTATATAATAAGCCTCCCTCAGAGGAGACGAGTGTGGGAGGACAGTACTTACCTTCACAGTGCTGAGAAATCGAGGGACACCACATGGTCCTAACAATCTAGCACACACACAAACACACGTACACACACACACACACACACACACACACTTAATATTTCATTGATTAGTATAGTCCAGTCCAGTAAACTCCAGAATTATTGGCACTCCAATGAACGAATATAATCAAAATTACACTGAGAAGACCCCAAATGTGACAGTACTTTCTGAAACAGTTATGCTGATGATACACACTTGTATGTTTCAGCGAAGCCAGAGGACAGACAGCAGCTTGATAAAGTTGAGGATTGTGTGAAGGACATTAGGCGTTGGATGCTAACTAACTTCATTTTACTCAATTCTGATAAGACGGAAATACTTTTGTTAGGATCACGTGTAGCTAGAAATTATCTTTCTGATCACATGGTTTCTCTGGATGGACTTTCTGTTTCATCATGTACAGCAGTAAAAGACCTTGGAGTGATTATTGACTCCAGTCTATCATTTGATGCTCATGTAGATAATATTACTAAGATAGTCTTCTTTCATCTCAGAAATATTTCCAAGATAAGAAATATATTGTCACTACATGATGCAGAGATATCCGTTCATGCTTTCGTCACCCCTAGATTAGATTATTGTAATGCCGTACTGTCTGGATGTTCCAGTAGAAACATTAAGAAACTCCAGTTAGTCCAGAATGCAGCTGCTAGAGTCCTAACTAGAACCAAAAAATATGACCACATCACTCGAATCTTATCCACACTGCACTGGCTCCCAGTTAAATCTCGCATTGATTTTAAAATACTATTATTAACCTATAAAGCACTAAAAGGTCTCGCACCACAGTATTTAAGCGATCTTTTGATCTTCTATGATCTGCCACGCCCACTTAGATCCACAGATGCAGGTTATTTGAATGTACTGCGAATAGTGAAGGCTACAGCAGGGGGAAGAGCTTTCACTCATAGAGCTCCACAGTTATGGACCAGTCTTCCATTTAGTGTTCGGGACTCAGACACAGTCTCAGTGTTTAAGTCTAGACTTAAAACGTATTTATTCACTCTAGCCTACCCTGACTAGACTTTCCATCATGCTAAATCCTAGTCTTAACAATCTTTTCTCTCCCTCTCTCCTTCTGCCGAGCTACACATGAGTTTATGGAGATGTTGGAGATCCTGGTCCTTTCTGCTCTCCGGACCTGCATGATCGGTCTCGGAGGTCCTACTTCTGGATGGAGCTCTCATCTACTCCAAATACAGAATACTGGGACAAAGGCTTCTTCTAAGATAAACAGATTACATATAAATCAATAATTATCTCTTTAAGAATTTCTGTTGTTACCCAGATGAGGATGGGTTCCCTTCTGAGTCTGGTTCCTCTCAAGGTTTCCTCATCTTAACACCTTAGGGAGTTTTTCCTTGCCATTGTCGCCACTCAGTGTCTTGCTCAGTTGGGCTAATTTCTCACCTTTACTATGTGTATACTGCGTTTATATTCCTGTAAAGCTGCTTTGAGACAATGTCTGTTGTAAATAGCGCTATACAAATAAAATTGAATTGAATTGAATTGAATTGATTTGAATTGAATTGAATTGAATTGAAACACAAAAACATAATTTTGCAAGCTTGGTCTCTGGATTTAAACAACCGATAGCAAATGAGTGATGGTCCAATAATGACCCACACTTACCCGTTCATCTGGCCTCATCAATATCCCAATTTGGCTGCGAAAACACTGATTTTATGAGACCGTGTTTCAGAGTAGAGTGTACAGCTGGGACATTTTCAGCCCAAATTTGAAATGCCACACAAACATTGGTTGCATTTGGGATGTTACTGGCCCAGATTCGAAATGCCATTATAAAAAAATTTTAAAGACCGGTTGTTTACCATCGGGCCACTTTTGGCCCATAATACACTTTCTGTTGCCATAACTAATCCTCATGAGAATAAGCACAACCTTATTTAGCCTGGATTTCTCTGCTATCCTGAAAAACTGAATGGAGCCAAAGTGCACATCCAAAAACCTAAGAATATAAAGGAGCTTAAAATATTCTGCATGATCCCTCTAGAAATGTATCCAATGAGTCAGATATTACCAGAAGACACTCAGTGTTATTTTATCCAGAGAAAATTTTGTCCAATAGTAATTGGCAGGTACCAACAATTCTAATTACTTTTTTGCAGTACATGAGAAACTCTTTGCTGTTTAATAAAATATATTATGTTAAATTTAGGTTATAAAATAATCCAATATCACTCACTGCACATTTTACTTGTTGTTTTTGCTTATATAGTGAGTGCCAATAATTATGATGTTGAAGCTACAGTTTATTTCATCTGCATATTTACGAATATTGTTAAACATATCTTGTTATACCCTAAAATCTTGCCCTAGCAGCCACTTATTTTTTGTTTTAACACCTTATGACCAATTATCTTCCGTAGAGCACAGGCAGAAACATTTTAATATGTACAGTATAATGACATACAAATACATTCATACCATGTTATGCATTCCCTATTTTTCCATACGCTTATTTTTTTAACAAGATAAATTAAGCCAAATATTAAAAAACAAGAAAACATTACTATGGCTATATATATATATATATATATATTATAAATAAATAAATAAGACATTATTGATTCAAATAAAGATCTACTCATAGGCTCCCTTTCAAAGGAAACTCACTGTGGGAACATGACCATTATCTGATATCTGTGTGAAATCCTGCCTATGTGACATGGCATTTGTGAAGCGAGACTCTGAAACCCACGGCATCTGTAAACCATGTCATCAGACTTATCATCTTCGGCAAAAGAC
>JAFFST010053299.1:28289-47119 GCA_022414735.1 Noturus placidus
TGGAAGTGTTTTGGATGTTTGGACGTTTGGACTGTTTGAAGAGATCGGTTTGTTTTGGAAAGGTTTTGGTTTATGTTTCTTGTTTGTTTATATTATATTAAAATAAAGTCTCTTGCGATTACTTCCTGCCTCCTCCTCCGATCCGTGACAACCTTGTGTTGATTACAGAAAACCCCAAATGAATTCAAACTTGTGAAGCAAATTCCTGTTGTTGTTTTTAATTAAAGATGTATGATATGCAATCATTCTGCCCCAGAAAAAGAACAGTCCAAAGAAATTATTGAAAGCCCAATATTGCCATGACATTCATGTTCATGATGAGTGTATGTAAACTTCCGATCATAACTGTACAACTGTATTAAACCTTTTTCTAAACATTTTTACTCATTTCAAGATGTAAATTATTCTTTTGGCAAATAATTTCACTTCTTTCAAGAAATAAACCCTTAAAATTAGCAAAACCAGTCTATTCCAAGCTTAAAATGAGTAAAACTCAAATAAAGTCTAGAAATAGGTTTACTAATCGCACATTTGGTTTATTTTAATCTTATAATAGGAAATACTAGATTTTACATAACATTTTACTATATTCAAGATTTTTCAACTTGCTAAGATGTCATTTTTTGAACTGAACAGGAAAATTGTTTTGCATGGTCTTTCATAGTGATGTTTGTTGGTAAATGAGACCTTTTAGCTCATGAATCAAAGAGGGATTTGATATGATTTAGATTTCAGAGTTGAATCAGTGTATGCAAGCTGTCCCATCCCTGAGGCAGTGAAGCAACCCCAAACCATAACATTTCCACCACCGTGCTTCACAGTTGGTATGAGGTGTTTCTCCTGAAAAGCTGTCTTTGGTCTGTGCCAAACATGAAATCTTTTTAATTCCCTTGTCAGACTCATGAAAACTTTTGAAGGCCTTACTGAACTCTTTAGATCTTGGCATGATGACAGCACACACCTCAATAGCAAAGGGAACACCAGACACTAGATATGAGAGGGTATAAATAAGACCGGTTCCACCTGCACGCCCTAAGCAGGTTCTTATCACTGGCACCCGATCTTGAAAACCTGATTCTACCTTTATATATTTGAAGGTATGATAAATCTAGAGGTGTACTTACTATTTCCATGTGTCTGAACTGTTTTTTGTTAATTTAAATCGTGAAAATTATTACAAAATGTAAATTCTATGTGTCCTTTGATAGAGTGCATCATCTTTATTAATAGGCACTGTTTCAAAGAGGATCAAATGTTTGCTTGTCCATATATGTAAAATATATATGATTCCCTGACGTATGGTGCTTTTACAATGTATATTATCACATCTAAAGCTGTTTCTGACAAATATTTGCATTTACATGACTTCATTTAGCAGATGCTATTATCTAAACTGATTTATGAGTGAGGCAGAATCTAAGCACAGAGCTGACCAGTCGAGTGTTGTGGAGCTTTTGCTCTCAGTTTACACAATATTTAACCATAGTAAACCAGTAAACTAAAGAATATTATAACATAAGTAAGCGATAATGCATAAAGTGTTTGATATATGATGAATACAGGATGTGATTTGGAACGAGACTCATTTATGAAAATGTTTATGTAGCCATTGCAATGATAATGCTGTGACAATGGGGTGACATTTGTAATGTGCTCATATGGATTATATATTCTATGAACATGTGGTGTGGTTTGGGACACGTACACTGTGCACATTGCAATGATAATGGTGTAACAGTTGTGATGGTGTTTATGTGGTCTATATTGTGTGTGGTTTGGGGCATATTTAAACCTGACTGTTTGTTTAATAGGAATACAATTACTGACCTAGTCAAAAGTGAATTGATGATGATGATGATGGCATGTTCATGATGTTTATGTGACCTACCTTATAAAAAGGGTAGTGGATGGATTGATGAAGTTAATTTAGCCATTATAGTGATTATAGTGTGTGGTTTGGGACAGGTCCACAGTAGGTAGGTTTTTAATGGCCTACACTGTATAGTAAATCGTATATACCATATACTGTATGTCGAGCTCATATGGCCTACATAGTTTTGCAGGGGGAAATAGTAGTCTGGTGGAATGTGACCTATATAGTATAATCTAGGACACTTTGTAAGTGATGTTTGTGGTGGTGTGGTCTACACAGTGATGTATACACACACACACACACACACACACACATATATATATATATATATATATATATATATACATACACACACCCTCCCAGTTGGTGATATCTACCATTACTATTGTGTCTCTTACCAGAGGGCTTCTGGGATGTTTCCATTCCTGGAATCTATTGAAGCTACATCTTTCAGCTTGGGAGTAACAAATCTGAGCTTTATACTTATATCCTCTCTCTAGTTCCTCTTTATAGCCCCTGGTGATTTTCTAGCTTTTTGTATTCCTTCCTTTGATTGTTATCGTCACTCATGATTCACGCATCTAGTGCACGCTGTTTTCTGATGGTTATCTATCAGTCTTTTCAGTCCGTATTATTGGTTTATCTGTCTGGATCTGGAGGTCTCGCAGGACCTTAGCTATAATGTTGTCTGCTATTCTTTGTGGTTCCATTTGATTGAGGGTGTTATAGTATAACAGCTAAACTCTACATTAAAGCAACTAATTTAATATGCAGCTACACTGATTGCTAACCTACTGCTAATTTCCAGGCCAATTTTCCAGTGGTCTTATGCTTCAGTCACATATTGTGTCAATGCAATACATTCAATACATTTTTTAATTCATATGTTCAGAAAATTATTCACCAGCTTTGATAATGCATCAGTATTTGAGCATTTAATTATATAATAATTCTATTGTGATCAGATCACAAATCTTGACTACCTTGATGTTTTTGATCAACACCAGAGGTAGTATGCAATTCTCTATAACTATGCAAGTCACTCAAACCTCAAAATTCAGATTGTTAGCGCATTCCCTTGTTGGGGAATGTTAAATAAAGAAAATCAGTAACTAAGCTATACAAACATGGTTTCATATTATGTTTGAGAATCATGTGTGAGAGCCTGTTTCGCTGTAGAACCTGCCGAATCTAAGTGGAGGTTTGCTTTGCTGAAAGAAAGAAAAAATAAATAAATAAATAAATATATACAGTATATATATATATATATATATATTCACTGTATACACACACACACACACCACTTAGATCCAGTCAGACTTTTTGATAGCACATGGAGTAACTGGATGTGTGATACAGGAAACAACAGTATAAGTAAAAGTACTGATGGGAGAGAAATTAGGAGTAATATGTCTTTTTCCCTAATGTGTGTCTACCTGCACAAATGTTCGACTCACTACTCAGTACAACTCACAATCAAACCTTGGACCCTGGAGCTGTAAGGTGACAACCACAATGCTTCTCTTGCCTGTAAATACATTCCTAAATTGTTTGGCCAACAATTTTTTTTTTAGCGGTTTTCTTCACAAGTCTCAAAAATGCTACCCCAACGTAACAACACCAGTTCTACAGTACATGCTTCATTTATCCTAATTTAATCAGGAGTTATTAGAGTGGAGGCAAAGGGAAAATAATTTATAAAAGCAAGGTGACAAATTGGTGTGATTGCTTGATGGAGTCTCCATTTTTCCAACAAAACTGACCATAATCTGCCTTCTTGTCTTTTTTAATTGGCTCACAAGACTGAGATTCACAAATTCACAGCTCACAGATCATATACTAGATAAAGTTGGTGCAAAGTGAAAGTAACAGCTGCTAGATGCAAATGTGTGTTTTTCCAATCCTGTCATTCAAACTTCAGTAACCTGGTCAATAATATTTGTGTTCAGTTTGATAATTCCTTTACCTCATACCCCGGGAACATGTCACTCTGAGAATGGAAGATCCTGAGAAAATATGGCCCATAAAATATCAGGCACTAGAAACATAGTAACCTGAAAACATAGGGCTCTGACAACACCAGACACCCCAGTCTGAGGTCCAGAGTGCTCTGGAGCAGGTTTGCATCAAGGATGTCTCTGTACATTGCTTCATTCATCTTCCCTCGAGCCGGACTAGTCTCTTAGTTCCTGCCACTGAAAAACCTCCCCTGTCACCATGATACTGCCACCACCATACTTCCTTGAGACATGACGCTTGTCATTCAGGACAATGAGTTCAATCTTTGTTTCATCATGGTGTGAGAGTCCTTCAGGTGCCTTTTTACAAACTCCAGGCAGGCTGTCATGTGCCTTTTAGTGAGGAGTGGCATCCATCTGGCCACTCTACCATACAGGCCTGATTGATGGAGTTCTGCAAAGATAGATGTTCTTCTGGAAGGTTCTCCTCTCTCCACAGAGACACGCTGGAGTGTCAGAATCAGAGTGACCATCGGGTTTTTGGTCACCTCCGTGACTAAGGTCCTTCTCCCCCGATCACTCAGTTTGGCCAGGCGGCCAGCTCTAGGAACAGTCCTGGTGGTTCCAAATTTCTTCCATTTATGGATGATGGAGACCACTGTGCTCATTGGGACCTTCAATGCTGCAGAAATATTTCTGTACCCTTCCCCAGATTTGTGCATCGATACAATCCAGTCTCGGAGGTCTACAGACAATTCCTTGGACTTCATGGCTTGGTTTGTGCTCGGACATGCATTGTTAACTCTGGGACCTTATATAGACATGTGTGTGCCTTTCCAAATCATGTCCGGTCAACTGAATTTACCACAGATGGACTCCAACCAAGTTTGTAGAATTTTGAGAAAAATAATTAATTTAATCAATTTTGGAATAAAGCTGTAACATAACAAAATGTAGATAAAGTGAAGCGCTGTGAATACTTTCCGGATGTACCGTAGGGTTCTGACAACATATGACACTGGGAACACAGAACCTTGGGAATACAGGACCCTAAGACCTCTCTCCAATTGGCTAATGTTAATGTTCATAAGTCACCCATCAGGAGAACAGTGAATAACTATGGTGCGTATGGCTGGGTTGCATGGAGAAAGCCTCTGCTCTCCAAAAAAGAACATTGCTTCTTATCTGCAGTTTGCTAAAGATCACATGAACAAGATAGAAGGCTACTGGAAAAATGTCTCGTGGACAGATGAGACCAAAATAGAACTTTTTGCTTTAAATGAGAAGGGTTATGTTTGGAGAAAGGAAAACTGCATTCCAGCATAAGAACCTTATACCATCTGTGAAACCTGGGGTGGTAGTTTCATGGTTTGGACCTGTTTTGCTGTATCTGGGCCAGGACGACTTGACATCATTGATGGAACAATGAGTTCTGAAAGGAAAATGTCAGGACATCTGTCCATGAACTGAATCTCAAGAGAAAATGGGTCATGCAGTAAGACACTGATCCTAAACAGACAAGTTGTTCTACCAAAGAACTGTTAAAGAAGAATAAAGTTAATGTTTTGGAGTGGCCAATTCAAAGTCCTGACCTTAATCCAATAGAAATGTTGTGGAAGGACCTGAAGCAAGCATTTCATATGAGGAAATCCACCAACATCCCAGAGTAGAAGCTGTTCTGTACTGAGGAATGGGCTAAAATTCCTCCAAGTCGATGTTTAGGACTGATCAACAGTTACCCAAAAGGTTTGGATATTGCTGCACAAGGGAGGTCACACCAGATACTGAAATCAAAGGTTCACATAGTTTTGCCGCTCACAGATATGTAATATTGGATCATTTTCCTCAATAAATAAATAAATAAGTATAATATTTTTGTCTCATTTGTTTAATTGGGTTCTCATTGTCCACTTTGTCCTTGAATTTCCCCCTGGGGGATCAATAAACTAACTAACTAACTAACTAACTAACTAACTAACTATCTATCTCTCTACTTTGAGGAATTGCATGAAAATCTGATGATGTTTTAGGTCACATTCTGTTACGCCTCACCAGCAGATGGCACTGCGGTGCAGCCGCGGACTAGACACATGCCTCTTTCATTTTGGTTCATGCACTTCCTGGTTGAGTATTGTTTAATTTAAGTATGTCTTTAGTCTGCCCCAGGTGTCCACGTTTCTGTTTGATCATGTTTATTATTTAAACCCCTTGGTTACTGCACACTTTGTGCAGTATTTTCATTATTATAGAGAGTAGTATCCCACAGTCTTCTGAGTTCCTGTTTGTGTTCACGGTTTAGCATGTAGGTTTAGCATCCTAGTGGTCGTACTAGATTCCCGGTATTCATATATAGTCAGTTTAGACCGCGCTTCCTGAGTTTGTTTGTTTGTTTGCTTCATTTGTGAATAAAGACTTTGATCTGCACCTGCATCTGTCTCAAGTCCTGATATGTGACAGAATACTGTGCCCATATTACAGAAGCAGCAGATCAAGATGGACGCTGAGGCAGCTGAATTTAAGAAGTGGAAGTTGTGCGCTTGGGGAAGACAGCAGATCTCTGCCTTCCTGTTCTCTGCCTTCCTGCTCGTCTGAGGTCATTGCTCGGCATTCCTGCTCATCGGAGGTCATCGCTTGGCCTTCCTGCTCGTCTGAGGTCGTCGCTCTGCCTCTATGTTCAGAGGAAGACGTCGTTCCTCTACGTTGCTGCGTGCCGAGTGTCGCTTCCCCTTCCTGCTCCACGGAGGACATCATTCCTCCCCCTGACATCGTGGTGACCCGCGCTCCTCACCCTGGCCTCGGGGAGACCCTCGCTCCTCACCTTGGCCTCGCGGAGACCCTCGCTCCTCACCCTGGCCTCATGGAGAATCTCACTCCTTGCCCTGGCCTCACAGAGAACTTTGCTCCTTTCCCTGGCTGCGCGAGGGACACCGCCCAGCCTTCCAGTCTTGTTTGGGTCATCGCCCAGCATTCACCCCAGCTTTCATGCCCGCTGATTCTGATTCTGATTGTGGGGGTGCTTCTCCGCAAGTCTGCTGCCTGGCAGAGTCCGCCTCGTTTTCTGTGGCAGCAATGGACAGCTCTCCCAGGGGCCTGGTACCCCCATTGGAGGGGGGTTCTGTTACGCCTCGCCAGCAGATGGCACTGCGGACTAGACACATGACTCTTTAATTTTGGTTCATGCACTTCCTGGTTGAGTATTGTTTAAGTTAAGTATACCTTTAATCTGCCCCAGGTGTCCACGTTTCTGTTTGATCATGTTTATTATTTAAACCCCTTGGTTATTATCATTATTATAGATAATGGTTATTGGTTATTATCATTATTATAGAGAGTAGTATCCCACGGTCTTCTGAGTTCCTGTTTGTGTTCACGGTTTAGCATGTAGGTTAAGCATGCTAGATTCCCGGTATTCATATATAGTCAGTTTAGACCACGCTTCCTGAATTTGTTTGTTTGCTTCATTTGTGAATAAAGACGTTGATCTGCACCTGCATCTGTCTCCAGTCCTGATACGTGACACATTCATGCAGAAATAAAGAAAATTCTAAAGGGTTCATAAACTTTCAAGCACCACTGTATTTTCCTGTAACTGCTTTCCTGTCATCTTTCTTTCCCTACTTTAATTGCCACTAAAATGGTTATCACTGCATTAATCACTAATCATTAATCATTGTTTCTTAACAATACCTTTCACCCCCCCTAGCCCCTGCATTGTTCAGTGCTATTTAAATTCCAGCACCTTCTGTAAGTTACTTAAGCTGTTGTCATGGTAACAAAATGATGTCCCCCAAGACCTTGATATCATCAATAATTGGTTTCAGACCAGCAGCATTTTGGTGCTGGAGTAACACTGGTTTTATGAGCCAAGAACCATCTTCTTTGTAGTACAAATGCTTGGAATGGTTCCAGATTAGGCAGTGGACATGGGGCCACATGGGGATAGATGGAGGTTGCTGTTATTGCTAATACTCGTAAGTGTTACACAAAACAGTGCCACAAAACAGTCCATCAGATCTGACTGGCTTTGTTGTGGCACTGTTTTGTGTAACCAATAATAAACAATGACTTGCATAAATAATACTAATACACAATTAAAACGAAAAATTCACTCTGCGTATTAATCTTTATAATTAATGTGCGATCTTCACTGCCATCCAAGATTTATTTTGTCAATAAATTCTGAGTTGACTTTCTATTTTTAGTTTAATCTTCTTTCATCGACATAATCCATTTTGACACAGGTTAATGATTACCCACAATTCCACTACCTGCTGTTAGTGATGCCATTGTGATTTTGCCCTCGCTTCATCTCTGCCTAAAGAGATGAAGCAGCACTTTAGTCGTTTATTCTGTCCAGCTCTCACACATCCTCATCTGTACACTCGGACTTCAAAGCCTAACTCCAAACTTTCATGCTAATATTGCTGCCAACATCTTCATACTTCATCTCAAAGATTGCTAACTAGCCAGACCATGTGAAACTCAGAACAACTGCATCATATAGCTGCATTGCATTCTGGAACTTTAAGACTAATGTGTGTTGTCTGCTTCTATGCTTCTATCTCAATAATATGATACTGAACATCGCTAAATGGTGTGTGAGAAATTAAGTTCTTGCGCCATTGTTTTTTGGACCTAAAAGGAAAATCTGACAAACATTCCTTATGACTGAGATCACTGAAATATCTTTCTCCTCTAACATGCCATTGTAAGTACAAAGCATTGTCCCCCTTGTGACATCAGCATGCAAGGGCAACCACTGACGTCTCACAGGAACAATCAAGGAATACAGCAACTATAATCAAATTAGCATCGGAACGGTTAACACATCAGGAATATTTCAATACAAATATCTTTAACAGCGTGTGGAGTCTCCTTTTTATGTGCAATAATAGCATAGATACAATGAGGTCATCCATCACCTCAAAAAAAAAGCAATGGTAAGAGAACATGTGTTCGCATGTTTGACTCCTACTCCAAATAAAAATCATCAGAAAACCCCACCTACAGTCATCCACAGGATGAAAGGGAACAGCACCACTGGTTTATATTATCAAAACCATTTATTTTAAGAAAACAAAATTGTAGTCTGGCATTCGCAGTGTGGGCAGCCAACATGTTGACAGTGTTAGCTACTGTCATACACCCTCCTACAATGTGTTAGCTTTAAATAAAAACGAAAGCACAGGGAAGTCACAGGAAAAGGAAATGTATGTAAACTGAAACAATACAGTGGAGCACACTGCAATCAGCGCCAGTACCTCTTCTCCCAGTACTACCTGCATGCCTTTCCTGTGGAACTTGAGGTTTCTACATTTACATTTCATTTACATTTCAGGCGTTTGGCAGATGCCCCTACATCCAGAGCAACTGGAGAGTTCAAGGGCCCTCAGTGAAAGCTTGGTGGTACTAGGATTTGAACTCACGTCCTTCCGAGAGAGAGAGAGAGAGAGAGAGAGAGAGAGAGAGAGAGAGAGATACAGTAAGTTTAGCCAGCTCCAGTAAAGATGACTGTGTCATCATTATGGTGCATTACAACACCATTGGGATTTTCAGTATAGATATTGTACCTTTGATTGTTCAGATGTTTATCTAACACGCTCATACTGGCTTCAACAAAATGAATGACAAAGATTTGTTGATACAGATGAATAAAGATGATAAAGATGAATGATTGCAGTTTGCACTGGAAGGGAAAAAGCACACACAATTTTGGAATGCATACAGTATCTAATGTCAGGTTCCTCTGCAGTTCTGCTAAGAGGGTCTGTCTGGGTGCCTTGTTGATGTACATTCATCAGACACTTTATTAGGAACACTGTACTAATACTACTAGTATCTTTGATACTACAGATCATACTATTCTCCTTGATAGATTAGAAAATGTTGTTGGCATTAAAGGAACAGTCCACTCCTGGCTCAGGTCTTATCTGATCGAGCGTTATCAGTTCATAGATGTAAATGGAGACTTCTCC
Source organism: Noturus placidus (assembly GCA_022414735.1). Taxonomy (NCBI): domain Eukaryota; kingdom Metazoa; phylum Chordata; class Actinopteri; order Siluriformes; family Ictaluridae; genus Noturus; species Noturus placidus. The sequence continues at coordinate 38,096 of JAFFST010053299.1, forward strand.
ACCCATACCAAGGTTAAATTTGGTGTTCCACAAGGTCCTGTTTTAGGCCCACTGCTTTTTACCTTATATATGCTACATCTAGGTCAAATTATTCGTAAACATGGAATTAGCTTCCACTGTTATGCCCTTGCTCAAAGAACAGCCTCAATTCTTTAGCACATTCCTTCGCGGTTCTGGTCCATGTTGACATGATTGCAGTCCATACTATAATTGCTGCAGATATGTCAGCTGAACATTCATGCTTCAAATCCCTGACTGTACCACATCCCAAAGGTGATCTGTTGGTGTACCACATCCCAAAGGTGAACTATATATGGTGACTGGGGAGGCTGTTGTAGTACATTGTGCAATCCCTGGTCTATTGCACTATAGCCACAGGGAGTATTTTTATCTTTGTACTTTTGTACATATGGACAATAACCTGGTATATTGCACCAGCTCTTTTTATTTGTACTCTTACTAATATTAGCATCCTCTGACATACAACTGTCACTCATTTGTACTTTTGGATTTTTGTAACTCTAATATTATACTGGACCAGCACTTCTATATGGTTCACTTATTCTAATATAACTACATATGTACTGCATTGCACATAATGCTTCCGCCATTTCTTTTTTGTATTTTTTATGTATGTCATATTGTCACTACTACTGTCATATCTACACTTTACTATGGCCAAACGTTTGTAGACATCTGACTATTACACCTACATGTAGACTTTCCCCAAACTGCTGCCACAAGGCTGGAAGCACACAACTGTATAGAATGTATTTGTATGCTCTAGAATTTCCATTTCCCTTCACTGGAACTGAGAGACCAAAACCTGTTCCAGCAGGTCAATGCCCCTGTACAGAAAGCAAGGCCCATGAAAACATGGTTTGCAAAGGTTGGAGTGGAAGAACTCGAGTGTCCTGCACAGAGCCTTGACCTCAACCTCATTGAACACCTTTGGGATGAACTGGAATGCTGAATGCTACCCAAGCCTCCTCACATGACAACAGTGTCTGACCTCACTATTGCTTTTGTGGCTGAATCTCCACATTTATTCTTGAAAATCTAGCGGAAAGCCTTCCCAGAAGAATGGTGGTTATTAGAACAGGAGAGAAAGACTAAATCTGGAATCGGAAGTTCAAAAAGCACATATAGGTGTGATGGTCAGGAAGTTCAAAAAGCACATATAGGTGTGGTCGTCAGGAAGTTCAAAAAGCACATATAGGTGTGGTCGTCAGGAAGTTCAAAAAGCACATATAGGTGTGATGGACAGGAAGTTCAAAAAGCACATATAGGTGTGATGGTCAGAAAGTTCAAAAAGCACATATAGGTGTGATGGTCAGAAAGTTCAAAAAGCACATATAGGTGTGATGGTTAGAAAGTTCAAAAAGCACATATAGGTGTGATGGTCAAAAGACATACTTTTGTCTATATCATGTATGTCTGAATTTGTGATTTTTGATGATGTTTAGACAGTTTATGGTAGAGCGCCTCTAACATGCATGACTCCACTCACCAAAGTTTCGATTAGCCAATGAGTAAGATAAAAAGGCTGCATCCTCAATGTAAAATAAATTATCTAAATTATAAAATCCATTTATAAAAGCCTTGTTAATTTAAAATGCCAAATGCATTAGAAATAATATTAAGCAGACATTTGAGATGCTGCAAAAATGTGTCAGAGAAGTCAATAACTCGACTGATTTGCTCATACTGAGCCTTGGAAAGAATAAATTATTTTCCACCACATAAAAAGGAATGTTCCCATTCATAGACGTTAAAGGTCACCCAATTGACTCACGTTGTTGGGAGCATAGCTTTATTTGCTTCACTAGTTTTTTAATTAACAATCCTCTAACAATATTCTCAGTTCAGTCCTCCTCTAACTATCCACTACATTCAGTCCTCCCTTAAATGTCTACTAAATTCAGCACTTCTGTAAGCAACTACAAGTCCCTTTAATTGTCTTTCAAATCAAGTCTTTCCCCACCTACCAAACTCACATCTTCATTATCTATCATATTTACCATAACTTTTCAACCATCAAACAAATCCAGCCAACCTGTAACCATCTACTAATTTCATCCCTCCTCTAGCCATTTTCTAAATCCAGTCGTTCTCTAATCATCTACCCAATCAGACCTTCAGTGTCTACCAGTTATAGTTTTCTTTCTTTAACTAGTCCAGTTTTTCCTCTAAACTATTCTATCAAATTCTTGCAATTCTCCAAACACCTCTGAAATTCAGCAACTTTCTAAACATCTACCAAATTCAGCAATTCCAAAAGATGCAAATTTTCAATATATAAAATAATACATCCTTCTTTGACAAACATCAATCTTTCTTCTACCAAATTCAGTAATTTAAATATTTACCAGATCCAGTCTTTCACTAACAATTTCTCAATGTTAACCATCCTATAACATTCTGCAGAATTCAGCCCCCCTTCATACGGCTTGCCACAGTTTGTTATAATTGAGATATACATCAATTTACATCAGCAAGACCTGCTCAAGATCTTTAAGGGCTTCATAGTCATCAAGGGCAACAGAGACAGAAATTCCAACAATACATTAAACTTGGAGTCAGCAGATTGTAAACGTATGCCTGGAGCTAGTGAAGCTGAGATGTTTACTCTGAAGAGAATTAAAAACACCAGAACCTTTCTAAAGCCAGTGTGAGAAAACCAGCATTGATACTAGACAGTAATTAGTGTTGGGTATTTTTATTGCTGTATCCATGCAAGTACTTGCAAAAATGAGAACATTCAAACACACATGTATCATAGCAAGTGCCTATGACGCAACCATCTGGTCAGTTCCTGGCACTGTGGACAAAAATCAATGCACAGCACAATCTCTAGTGTTGAATTAACTGCCACTTAACCCAACACTTGAATCAACACCCAGAGTGCTCACCTTGGTCGAGCAGGAAGTGCAGACAGAAACACTGAGTTTGTTTTGAACCACAGCACAGGCACGTCCCTACTGTGTTGATATAGGCAATACATATTCCAGATTAAATGCTTAATTCAGTCATGCATGATTCAACTATGTCCTGTGATCATGATTTCATCTAAGCTATCCTGTGTAAAAATGGGAGTGATTTACAGCCACGCATTTCTCCAATCAGAGCCAAACGCCGCTTTGTAAACAGCCTGTTTAACGTGAATAACTCACCGCGCGCGCTATTTCACCATCCAGGTACCGACAGGCCGTTATGAGATCAACACTGGAGATCACCGAACACATTCTCTCCCAGAAAAATCGCACTGAAAAGCGCATGTTAACGAATCTTTCTCACCGTGAGCGTGTGTGTATGAAGAGGCTCCGGCACGCGGACGTGTGAAGACAAACGGCAAAGCAGCTCGTGCATCCTCCGCCGCGCAAATGTGACCAAACAGCATCAGCACCAGCAGCAGCTCAGGAGAAGGAGGAGGAGGAGGAACGGGGACGCGCTGCGCGTGCTTTCTATCCACCGCTCCACTCAAGTGCGCGCTGCCGGAGGTGCACGCGCGTGCATAACTTTCTAGACATGTTCACCCTAGCTCTGCGTTTCACTATTGCTTTTAAATCGTCCTTGTTCACGTTGCCTATCCAGTTTGCATTTTTGATCGTTTCATTTATTATTATTATTATTATTATTATTATTATTATTATTATTATTATTATTATTATTGTTGTTGTTGTTGTTGTTGTTGTTGTTGTTGTTGTTATTAGTAGTAACTGCTTGAACTTCAGAAAACTGAAACTGAAGGAAACCAGGATATTATTGAGCTGAAGACTTGGAAATCAGTGGTAACACTTTTTAAGGAACACACATTGTGGATTAATTAAGGTCTTGTTATTTGTTTAATAAAGCTCAATTTAGTGTGTACTAATTTACTCTGACCACGTACTACAAACACAAGTAAATTCTTATATAAACAATTGATCATGAAACAATATCTTAAAGTCAACTCTTAGCAGTCTTAATTGGGTTCTAAATAGTATCAAGGGGTGTTTATGAGCTCTCGTTGTATAGAGGGAACTCTTCAGCTGACATGGAGATGGGCTGTGAATTGTGGAAACACGAAATAAATAAATTGCTGTAAGTAAATTAGCATATATGTCAATTCAATGAATATTAACATGAACAGTTAGAGAAAGTCCATATTATCTCACAGTTTTGCAAAAGTTTATGCATAAAACAGTATAATAATCTAAACTAGAGGTGTACAATTCCTGTAGAAAATGTGAGGTGCTTGCCATGGCAAAACCAGAACAGGGCACCAATACTTTTGAGAGCCGGATAGATAGGGCACCGATACTTTTTTTAGCCGGCCGGATAGGGCTCCTGTACTGTGAGAGCCGACCACACAGGGCAGCAATACTTTCTAGAGCTGGACAAATAGGGCGACAGTACTGTCAGAGCTGACCACACAGGGCGCCAATACTTTTGAGACCCGGACAGATAGGGCGACAGTACTGTCAGAGCTGACCGTGTAGGGCACCAATACTTTTGAGACCCGGACAGATAGGGCGCCGATACTTTTAAGAGCCGGCCGTATAGGGCGGCAATACTTTCGAGCGCCGGACAGACAGGGCACCAGTACTGTCACAGCCGACTACGCAGGGCGCCAATACTTTCGAGAGCGAGACAGACAGGGCACCAGTACTGTCAGAGCCGACCACGCCGGTCGCCAATACTTTTGAGACCTGGACAGATAGGGCAACAGTACTGTCAGAGCTGACTGTGTAGGGTACCAATACTTTTGAGACCGCACAGATAGGGCGCTAATACTTTTAAGAGCTGACCGTGTAGGGCGGAAATACTTTCTATCACCTATTAGTCTTTCTATCACCTATTAGTCGAGACCGACCTTCGGTCACTTCCCTCCCTATTTATCCGGGCTTGGGACCGGCGTGTAGCTGCTAGCAAAAGGTGGCGCTACAAAGTATTAACTTAAGGGGGTGAATAATTTTGCACGCCCAATTTTTCAGTTTTTTATTTGTTGAAAAAGTTTGAAATATCCAATAAATTTGGTTCCACTTCATGATTGTGTCCCACCTGTTGTTGATTCTTCACAAAAAAATTACAGTTTTATATCTTTATGTTTGAGGCCTGAAATGTGGCAAAAGGTCGAACAGTTCAAGGGGGCCGAATACTTTCGCAAGGCACTGTATATATACAGCTCTCTGGAATTCATATTGAGAGTTAACAGGACCAGTTTCCAAATGCAAATGCCACACTTTATATCAACTCTAGACCTTTTATCTGCTTGGAAGTAAAATAAAGAGGGAATAACACACACCCAGCCATAACACATACCTGAAGAGCTGAGCAGTCAACTGTCCAATTACTTTTGGACCTTTAAAAAGTGGAGTGCTCTTCATTATTATATATAAGTATAGGGTGTGTGATGAAGTCTTCATCATTGTATACTTCAGGAGTACAATTTCTATTCGAGATATGATCTATAGCAGGGGTGGGCAATCTTATCAGGAAAGGGCCGGTGTGTGTTCAGGTTTTCATTCCAACCAAGCAAGAGGCACATCTGACTCCACCTGTTTATCAGTTGATCTTGGCTTTCAATAGATTCAGGTGTGGCTTCTGCTTGGTTGGAATGAAAACCTGCACCCACACCAGCCCTTTCCGGATAAGATTGCCCACCCCTGACCCCTGATTGCTCACCCCTGGCTTCAGTAGTGGTCTTGCATTATACAGTCTTCATTTATACAATTACTGTAATCAAATTGTTCTGTTTTATCTGCACTGTTGTTTCAGGTGTGGGAGAAAAGCCAAGACAAAATATCGGTGTGAATTTGCTGCTACCTACTGTCCATATTTCAACATTACATGCCAAATCAGAAAGAAGTGAATCAAGATATTGTTGAATTGATGGTCGATTAAAACCAGTTGTACATATAGTTTTATAAAAGTACTGGATAAAATTAAATATGCCAATGTACTTCACATAAATAACTGTTTCTGTTCCAATAAACAATTCCACTTTGTCCAGACCTCCTGAGTCTGATGCTTGTGCAGTGTGACACCAAACTGCGTGCTGAGGAAGAACGTAATTCCAGCTTCAAGATGGACGCAACAATAAGAATGAGACATGTAGAAACACTATATAAGAAAGAAAATGATGAGTGTCCAAATGTAAAAATGAATCAGGTCATCTTCTGTGGCCGTTCATATGTCCTTTTCTGAGGGACTACATCAATATTATCAAGCTTCTGGGTTGACACCACAGCATGAAACTTTTATACTCGATTATTGTATGTTAGTTGGCTATCTATCACTAGCTGTGAAGATGCAAACTTCATCAAAAATGAAAACATTTTCTCACGTTAGCCTGTTAGCTTGATAGCTAAAATTAACAATGTAGATTATGAACATTTGATGGGACACCAGTTCCAGCAGTGCAGAACACAGTAAACACACACATCCAATTTTTCCATCCTCTACTCTGTAAGTTAAAGATTAAGTGATCTATTATCAAATGTCTGAGATTACTGACATGAGAATGCTGCTGAATGGAAACCTGTCTGGCGCTCTCTCTCTCTGTTTGACTGTCTGTCTGTCTGTCTGTCTGTGCATGCACGTTGGAGGAGAGAGTGTGGTGTTTGGAGTGCGTGACTGGCGTCTTGCCAAAGTTTTTCGCGTCATGGCCTCTGAGGCCAGAGCGGAGACGCAGTCTCTCCACCACAGAGTCAGGTGTGTGCCGGAGAATGGAGAACAGGTGGAGAAGGTCCTGTTAGCGGTGGGAGAGTAGGTCAGGTGTGAGAACATCTACTCCGCCTCCCGAATGAACAAAGAAGTGGTTATTTTCCTAAAGAAAGAAAGATTCGCCAATACACTGTCTGAAAATGGAATATGGCTGAAAGGTGTCAAGCTACACGTTACCCCTCTTTCTGCCCCTGCAACATGGGTCGTTATTTCCAACGTGCCCCCCCCCCCCTTCATTAAAGACGAGCAAATAATGAAGGAGCTGGCTCACTTCTGAAAGTTCTCCAGCCCCATGACTGATATTCCTCTCGACTGTAAAAACTCCGCAGTGAAACACGTCCTGTCTTTCCGGAGACAGATTTATATGTTTATGAACAACCAAACACTGGACGTTAACTTTAAGTGTAAAGTCGGTGACAGCAGCTACACCATGTCTGCCACCACCGAACGCCTGAGGTGTTTTGGGTGTGGGCATAAATGGCTGAGCTGCCCACGCAGAGCTGTGTAGCTGGGGAGCTCCGGGGGCGACACGGCCGGTGAACAGCAGCAGCAATGCAGACACAGCCAGCGGGAGAACACCAGAGAACAGGAGCGTGGGGCAGAGGGGGGTAACGACACACCGAGGTTACAGCAGGAAGAGTTCAGTGATGAACAGAACAACACTGAAATAGTCACAGCACCCAATGATAACACTGACAACCGTGTTCATGATAGTAATACAAACCAACACCACAGACAGAATCCATAGAAAAATCCAACACCGCTATAGTTGTCGGAGCTAGTGACTCCACACAACAGAAACAGAAAAACCCACAGGACAAGAACATCGAGAACAATAAAGATGAAATAAAAACAACAAGGGAGAAGATAGACAGGGTGGAGGATTTGACCAAACAGCCACAGCACAATATTGAGATATTAGAGGACTTGGGCCCAGAGTGCAGCACAGGAGCTACAAGAGAGGAACCTCTTACAGACCTGGAGGAGGAAGAGGTCACCCCAGATCAACCATACACTTAACTGTCCAGAACAACCTGAACAGCTTTAAACTACAGAACAGATGAACCTGTTTCTAGAACTGACTAAAGGAAAACGCAATATCTTACTGATAAATTACTTCCTGGACAGAAAAAAAAAATCAACAAATCTGCACAACACACCATAAAAAGTGAAAATCTGAATGTACTATCACCACAGAGATGCTTCAGACTGAGGAAATGGACATCCGCCCCAGACCATGACACTCCCACCACCATGCTTGAATGTAGGCAAGACACACTTGTCTTTGAACTCCACACCTGGTTGCCGCCAAACACGCTTGACACCATCTGAACCAAATAAGATTATATTGGTCTCATCAGACCACAGGACATGGTTCCAATAATCCATGTACTTAGTCTGCTTGTCTTCAGCAAACTGCTTGCGGGCTTTCTTGTGCATCATCTTTAGAAGAGGCTTCCTTCTGGAATGACAGCCATGCAGAGCAATTTGATGTAGTGTGTGGCATATGGTCTGAGCACTGACAGGCCCCCCACCCCTTCAACCTCTGCAGCAATGCTGGTAGCTATTCACTGAGGGAACCATGAATGCCAACATGTACTGTGACATACAGGAGCAGAGCATGATCAGTTTGCAGTATTCCAGCATGATAATGACCCCAAACACACCTCCAAGACGACCACTGCCTTGCTAAAGAAGCTGAGGGTGAAGGTGATGGACTGGCCAAGCATGTCTCCAGACCTAAACCCTATTGAGCATCTGTGGGGAGAAGGTGGAGGAGCACAAGGTCTCTAACATCCACCAGCTCCGTGATGTCATCATGGAGGACTGGAAGACTCCAGTGTAAACCTGTGAAGCTCTGGTGAACTCCATGCCCAAGAGGGTTAAGGCAGTGCTGGAAAATAATGGTGGCCACACAAAATATTGACACTTTGGGCCCAATTTGGACATTTTCACTTAGGGGTGTACTCACTTTTGTTGCCAGCGGTTTAGACATTAATGTCTGTGTGCTGAGTTATTTTGAAGGGATCATAATTTACACTGTTACACAAGCTGTACACTCACTACTTTACATTGTATGTACATTGTATATCTTGTCACATGACAAGATATTAACAAATATTTACAAAAATGTGAGGGTGTACTCACTTTTGTGAGATACGGTGACCAAAATGGATGTATAGTAAACTGAAGGGGTTTGGGTTCCTGAGTGGCTGGTGTGGGGTCTGATGGGTTCATTTTAAAATATAAATATGTAAATATACCAAACCTGATTCATTAAAGGCGTCATAAAAGTAAAAAAAAAAAGTCTCCAAA
>JAFFST010053300.1:29419-41866 GCA_022414735.1 Noturus placidus
TATGAGAAAGAGTGTGTGTGTGTGTGTGTGTGTGTGTGTGTGTGTGAGAGAGAGAGAGAGAGAGAGAGAGAGAGCTCGATGGTATTAATTACTTGTACTGTATATATAGTTATTTGTATATAGTTATAAATGCATAATTTCAGTTAATTTAATAAACTGTTGAAATTGAGTTCTTTATAGTCTCTTATTGAATATGCAATAATTGTTATGCTTATTGATAATGATTGTTTTTACATGTGGCAATAAGAAAAGATAATTGGGGGTGGGGGCTTGGGGATCGGAGTACAAATTAGCCAGGGGGCCCAGAAACCGTAAGCTGCCACACCCTTAACCCTTTTGTGCACAAATTCTTTATATGCATATCCATATCATTCTTTAGATTTTTACTTAAAAATTGCATGATATATGAATTTTGATTCTAATGATCACTTATATGTATTAATAAGTATATGGATTGTCTAGGAGATTAAAAAGATTAAACAGTATGTAACATTTTTAACATTCAAGTCTAAAATTCGTGGTGTTCAAAATGATAGAAAATATCATTTCTAAACAAACAAAGGTAATACAATTGAGGACCACTACAATTTAAAAAAGAGCCCTAAACTGACTGTATATTATTGTGTAGACTATGCATGAAAGGGTTAAAGTGAGGCTGAAATACAGATCCTGGAAATATTGGTCTGGACACCTTACATATTTTATAGCTTGAACTCATGAAATTCAAATCAGGACTTTAGTCTATTGTGTATTTTACTTGGAGACTTTGTTGTCATTTGCAGTTGATATTGGTTTACCGAATACAATCATCTATGCTGTGAGGTTCTAAGCCAGGAAGAAAGAGAAACAACACCAAAAAAAAAAAAAAATCTGAGCGGATGAGAGCCCTCCATCCCCTCCTCTCCACTGTAAAACAGTCTGGGATAAAACAGTGGTAAAGGTTAAAGCTTTACAATCATAACCTTTTTGTCAGTGTGTTCTATTTTTCTGCTGGGAATTCGAAACTACAAATAAAACCTGAGTGTAGTGAAAATTGACACTCGATACTGTCACGCTGCGTGACGGCGGAAAGATAAGGCAGGATGCAAATGCTGGTTTAACAGTCTTTATTAAGAGAGCTCAACAGTATATCCAAAACACGTAATCCAATGACCGTAATCCAGAAACAGGTGAGGGTCAGGCGATCAGCAATCAGAATAATACAGGGCGAGGCAGAAAGCGAAGTCGTGGTCATGGGAAATCGAGTTCGATTCACGAAACATGAAACATCAAAACATAAACGAAGACTACAACCTGAGAGCGGATAACCCAGTGTACTCTAAACTAACATGAACGAAGCAAAACATGAAACATAACAGGAACACGTGACATGAACATGGATATCTATTGCAATGAAGCTAAAGCTATCTAAACACTTACAAGTTAACATTCAATAATCCGCGCCGTGTGCTGGAAGGCGCGCAGTATTTAACCAAACATAACCAGCATTGTAATCGCTAGCAGCTGCGGGCACTACAGCACACGTGAACACATAACCAATGACAGACACGGGGAGGAGACATGACATAAACTTAAACAAAATCCCATGTGTCGAATTGTAATGAATGTCAATTCAGGAAAGAGCAGGTGCTTGCGCACATGCGCAATGCACTCTGTTTCAAAGGGGAATCGTGACAGAACCCAACACCCCAATCCATCGGCGGCCCCGGGCCCCCTGGGCAGAATGTCCCAAGTAGAGCCAGGTGACTGCACAGCTTTCTTGGTGAAACCCAAGAGCAGCGGGATGCACATGGAAGAGCAGGAAAGCAAAGCGACATCCTCGGTGAGACAGAAAGGCAGAGCGACGTCCTCAGCTGCACAGGAAGGCAGCGTGATGACCTCAGCTGAACAGGAAGGCTGAGTGAAGTCCTCAGCTGAACAGGAAGACTGAGCGACGACCTCAGCTGAACAGGAATGCAGAGCGACGTGCTCAGCAAAACAGGATTGCAGAGCGATGTGCACAGCAGAACAGGAAGGCTGAGCAAACTTGGGCATGAGCAGAGCTTGGCTGTCCGTGACGACAGACTCGGGCCTGAGCAGAACTTGGCTGTCCGTGTTGACAGACTCCGGCCTCCGTGTCCGTACAGTTGGATGCGAGTAGGGCTTGGTTATCAGTGTTGACAGATACTTGGGACAGTAATTGGGCTTGAGAGGACACTTTGTTGACCTCTAGTTGGAACTTGGTCTCATGCTGGCTTTCTGGAACTGCGTCCCCCTCATGGGCCTCATGTTCTAACTTGAGCTCTGAGGATAACACACTGGCCTGTGGCTGGAGCTCTATTGCTGAGACCTCCTGATGGGCCTCATGGTGGAACCCCGAGGTCGCCACGTGGACCTCCGGCTGGAACTGGGCAGGTGAAACCTCCTAGTGGGTCTCAGGTTCTAGCTCTATTTCGTAGATTGACACATTGGCCTGTGGCTGGCGCTCGGGGCCTGAGACCTCCGGATGGGTTTTGTACTGGAGCTCTGGTACTGGAAGCTTTCTGTGGTCCTCAGCCTGGAGCTTGGCAGGTGAGCCCACCTTGTGGGTCTTAGGTTCGGGTTCTGAGGTGGCCAGGTTAACCTCCGGTTGGTGCGGAATTTGGTCTGCAGGCTTGGACATGGACGAAACTTGATCTGCAGGCATGGATGAAACTTTATCTGCAGGCATGGACATAAGCGAAACTTGGTCTGCAGGCTTAGACATGAACGAAACTTGATCTTCAGGCATGGACATGAGTGATCCTTGGTCTGAAGGCGTATGCTCGGAGGTTGCCAGGTTAACCTCTGACTGGAGCTCGTCAGGTGAGCCCACCTCGTGGGTCTCAGGTTCAAGCTCAGCGGTTGCCAGGAGAGCATCCGGCTGGGGTATTGAAGCTGCCATGAGGACCTTGGGTTGGAGCTCGGCAGGTGAGTCCACCTTGTGGGGCTCAGGTTTGAGCTCTAGTACTGAGGTTGCAATGTTGGTTTCTGGCTGGCGTATCATTGGGGCTTTTCTATGTAGCCACTTGTGTTGATGACACCTGCTCCTGAAGCACTCCCTTGAGCAGAAGAATGCTTCCTGGAGGCCCAGCTATTTGCAGGTGGGACATTGCAGTTGAGTCTCTTTCATACATCGGGGAGATTGGTTTACCAAATACAATCACCTTTGCTGTGAGGTTCTAAGCCAGGAAGAATAAGAAACAACACCAAAAAAAAAAAAATCTGATGAGAGGGATGAGAGCCCTCCATCCCCTCCTCTCCACTGTAAAACAGTGTGAGTTAAAACAGTGCTAAAGTTTAAAGCTTTACAATCATAACCTTTTTGTCAGTGTGTTCTATTTTTCTGCTCGGAATTCGAAACTACAAATAAAACCTGAGTGTAATGAAACTTGAAACTCGATACTGTCGCTGCGTGACGGCGGAAAGATAAGGCATGATGCAAATGCTGGTTTAACAGTCTTTATTAAGAGAGCTTAACAGTATATCCAAAACACTTAATCCAATGACAGTAATCCAGAAACAGGTGAGGGTCAGGCGATCAGCAATCAGGATAATACAGGGCGAGGCAGAAAGTGAAGTCGTGGTCACGGGCAATCGAGGTCTATTCACGAAACACGAAACATCAAAACATAAACGAAGTCTACAAACTGTATTGAGTATAGTGAAAATTGACACTTGATACTCTATTTAAAGTAATGGTACACTTTAAATGGCCTTATTGTCTGGTGGTTAAAGTCTTGTCAGTTTATAACCTATGCGTTCTGTGGATCATATTACATAGGTCTCCTGTAAGAGTAATGTGTGTCTTACTTATATGGCTTGTGTTTTGCAGTCGCACACTGAATCCTTATCGCAAATCCATACTTCAAGCCGTTATAGGAATACTTAATGTTGATTTTTCTGTAGTAAACTTTCACCAGTGTCTGTCTGTGTGGTTTTTTTTTTTGTAGGTTTTTTTTTTTTTTGCTTTGATTCTGAAAAGCTAGTAGTAAAATACATTTAATATAACTTACAAGCTAGTACAAGTTACTCCATGATACTAGGTATTGTCACGGCTCGGGAGGCAGGAAGTAAACTCAAGAGGGTATTTATTTACATAAAACATGAAAACAAACCTTTACACAGGGAACTAAAGAAACAACGAAACCGTCCGACAGTCTGAACTTGTAGAAACTTCAGAAACAATAACGCGCATCTTGCGCAGCCAACCAGGAACTTAAATAATCCACTTGATTGAAAACTCAAGACACCTGCTGCTACTTGTCCACACTTCCGGCATGCAACTACGCAAGAGGATCACATGACCGGGCAAAGTCTATGTTGTGGCACCCTCTGCTGGTCGAGGCGCGACAGAACTCCCTTCCAAAGGTGCTCGGTCCCCGAGCACCACCACCCAACCCCCCTCCAACGGGAGGTTCCGGGCCCCTGGGCAGAATGTCCCCTTGATGCCACAGGAACCGAGGCGGGTCTTGCCGTGCTGCCGGTGGCTCAAGAACGCAGGACACTTCCCACAGAGGCTCGGGAGTGCAGGACGCCTCCCACAGAGGCTCGGGAGCGTCAGACGCCTCCCACAGAGGCTCAAGAGCACCGGACTCTGCGGCCGGGACGTGGACGTGCCATGGCTCTGCGGCCGGGACGTGGACGTGCCGTGGCTCTCGGGCTCGGACCAGACTGAAACTGGGCTCTCGGGCTCGGACCGAACTGAAACTGGGCTCTCGGGCTCCCACATGGACTCTGGTGAACCCTGACTTACCGGCATCGACATGGGGGTGACAGGGTCTTCCGGCCACGTCTGTAGTGCCTGCAGGTGCGTGAGCCTTGCCATCTCTATCAAGATATATGCCATGTACCACTGGTATATCGGTGAGTCTTCCGAGCCAACTTGCTTCAGCTGCTCCAGTAGGTCTATTTGCTCTGCCAGTCGCTTCATTGCGACCGAAAGCTCCTCCGTGTTTCGGATCTCTGAAAAAAAAGTCCTCCATGAGGCATCCGCTGCTTCCAGAAAAGTCTCTCCTTCTGTTACGTCCTAAACAAACCACCCGGGCACTCTCGCTACTTCCTTGATGGCGCGTTATTCTGTCACGGCTCGGGAGGCAGGAAGTAAATGCAAGAGGGTATTTATTTACATAAAACATGAAAACAAACCTTTACATAGGGAACTAAAGAAACAACGAAACTGTCCGACAGTCTGAATTTGTGGAAACTTCAGAAACAATAACGCGGATCTTGCGCAGCTAACCAGGAACTTAAATAATCCACTTGATTGAAAACTAACTCAAGACACCTGCTGCTACTTGACCACACTTCCAGCATGCAAGAGGATCACATGACCGGGCAAAGTCTATGTTGTGGCGCCCTCTGCTGGTCGAGGCGTGACAGGGATATTGTATACACACTACAGACATTACTTTAAAAAGGTATTAACAATACTATATAATGCTTTAATAGGGTATGTAATTTAGTAACATTTTAGACCTTGTTGACAAGCATAACCTATTGCATGTCAATCATAAACATACTTACTGTAAAATACTGTAAATTTTAGTATTTGTTATGCCTATATTACATCTGTTTGTTTCTCCAAATGCATGTATTAAGTAGGCTTTTCCCCAGATTTCCACTAGACCTATCTCTGTAACTGGTGGGGTCCCAGACTCAAAGTTTTTAGAATAGAATTCTAGTATGGAAGACTAATTTCTGTGAAAATTTCAGGTTGGTATCTGGTCCCACACCAGAGATATTCAACCGGAAAATGAGGGGAATTTTCAAAAAACAATATTGAACATTACAATATTGAGCATTACATTTGGACTTCAAAAAAGTCAGGGACAAAGTTCTGGTAAAGTATAATCAGGGTTTTGTTATAGAACAATCCAAAATTTTGACCATTTCACTAAGCACAGTGAAATCCACTATTAAAAATAGCAAAATCAGAGAGCAGGTAAAGAGGAGATTAGTTAGAAAAAACATCCAAGAGGCCAAGGGTAACTGTGAAGTAGCTGGCGAGATCCTTGCATCTCAGATACAAGAAGCTGTTCCCAGGACGACCTGATAGATTGGACACTTAGTTGGATACTTGGTCAATATGGAAAAGGATTCTTTGGTCTGATGAGGCAAAAATGTTTAGCAGAACAGCAACACTGCTCATTCATCCTGAGAACACCATTCCTACAGTGAAGCATGGACGTGGTTGCATCACATTGTGGCTATGCTTGTCATCACCATGAAATGAGAGACTGGTCAGGGTTGAGGGCAAGATGGATGACACCAAATACAAGGTAACCCTAGAAAAAAAAACCTGTTCCAGACTAATAAGAGTCTTGTGGGGAAACTGTGGAGAAGTTTATCCTTCCATGGCCCAAATTCCACTGGAGTGGTTGAAAGCCAGAAACTTGAATATCTGGTAGAATCCAATTGAGAATCTGTGACAAGAGCTTCAATTTCTCAGTATCAGTATGTGCAAAACTGATCAAAACATGTCCTTGAAGACTGCAATCACATGTTCCATTTCAAATCCAGGTTATCAGTTCTGATACTGAGAGTTTTTCCCATTCTTCTTAGCAAACATGACCCGGGCTATGTCAGACTGAAGCTCTTGTCACAGATTCCGATCTAATGATCTGAAGATTACATAATATAAATAAACCCTTACGTCTAATTCAATATTGCTCTTAAAAGACCCTAGTACTGCTAAACCTTTGGAGGTCATTGGGGACAACACCGGGTTTATTAAACAGCACTGTTTTCCTGTTGGGAAAACATTGTTTTTACGGAAGACATTCTTTGATTCATGTTGATAGCAAACCGTCTGGGACACAAACAGAATTCTCTCTTTATGTGTCTCCCCTTCAGGGCTGGAGACAGTTGCACAGGGATGGCATAAAACTATTTACAGGATCCTGTTTACGTACAGTCGGGCAACTATTAGAATTTCAAAGACCTGTATTTATGTCAAAATGTCCCTCGAGCACAAATAGTATACTATTAGAAGCTATTAAAGTGGAATTGCAAAACTTTTGGAAATCACACTGGATTATTGGAGTGAAATTAATGAAACAAGATTGATGTTGACAGATGGAAATGTGCGTGAGAAAAAAATCTCTGCTTGTCAATACCTGCATCAATTACTCATGATTACACCTACGGAGAACCAGACAGCGAACAACTGTTCATCAGTGAGCCGGAAACAAGCTGTCCGCTTGTGACATTCCCTCCCGCCTCACCCAGACAAAAACAAACCCATTGTGAACGACCCTTCGGGAACACAAAGTCAGGAAGGAGGAACATGTCCGTGTGAGGATCAGTATATAAGATCTAGCCAGCTAGCTAAAAGTCACATCCTATAGAAGGTCTAGCTACATCCATTTCCTCGTTTACAAAGGGAGTAAGTGAGATCAAATAAAGGATCGACTAAATCCAAGCACTTCTTTCACGTTGAACCTGACGCTGCAGTGAACCAAGGGTCATCCACTGATCCCATCTCCCGCTACTTCGCCTCCCGCTACATACCCCATAACAATGCTAATCAAAATGGCTGAAAATAATCAACCCATTTTCAACCGCTTACTCCTTTTCAGGGTCATGGGGGAACCTGGAGCCTACCCCAGGAGGCATCAGGCACAAGGCGGGGTATACCTTGGACAGGGTGCCAGTCCATCACAGGGCACAATCACATACACACTCACACAATTTAGACACGCCAATCAGTCTAACATGCATGTCTTTGGACTGGGGGAGGAAACCAGAGTACCCGGAGGAAACCCCCGACACACGGGGAGAACATGCAAACTCCACACACACATGGCCCTGGCGGGACTCGAACCCCGGGCCCTGGAGGTGTGAGGCGGACGTGCTAACCACTAAGCCATCATAGCGTATAATAGTTGAACGTAACACCACCGAAATCCTCTTAAGAATTAGCACCTGAAGGGTGCCTGATGGAGACAGTAAAGAGTAGAGAATCCTGGAAGATAAACCTTTACTGACATAGTGCTTGTTATAATGAATGTGTAAAAGTGTTCAGTTCCTCGTTCAGAAAGATCTGCACCGGCTCTTTGGTTCATATCAGTTTACTCTGCATTATTTTATTTTCTCAAGCTACTCTAAGCTATTAATGATGGCCATAAACAAACAGAATGATTTTGCATTTGGTCTCTGCTATGCAGCTGGCAATACTGCTGATGAGGCCGAGTGTACCGTTCTGGTGGAAATTATACAAATAACACCCTAGCAACAGGGCTATATGTATAAAAGCAGGGAACTGATACTATGTTTAAACTTTTACTTTCATTTGTCCTTACAGAAGTATGCATTCTTCTCATATATATTTATATACATATAATATATATATATTTATAATTGGGAAGGCATTGGGAAGGCATCAACAGCTATGTTTAGGTTGACTAGAAAAGTATGGGAGAACAAATCACTAACGCTTAACACCAAAGTACAAGTGTACCGGGCCTGCGTCCTTAGTACCCTCCTCTATGGGACTGAGTCCTGGACAACATACGCCCATCAAGAACATCGACTAAACTCATTCCACCTCCGATGTCTCAGGCGCATCCTCGATATTAGATGGCAAGATCGCATTTCCAACATCTCAGTTCTCTACTTAGCCAACATTCCCAGCATGTACTCTCTACTCAGTCATAGGCACCTGAGATGGCTTGGACACGTGCGCCGCATGCAGGATGGCAAAATACCCAAGGATGTCCTGTACGGCGAGCTGGTGTCAGGCACAAGGGCCACTGGTCGTCAAGCCCTGCGTTTCAGAGATGTCTGTAAACGGGACATGAAGAGCTGTGACATCAATCCAAATGACCGGGAGAAAATTGCCGATGACCGAGTCAGCTGGCAGCAGGCTGTAGAAATGGGCCTGAGGAGAGGTGAGGAGAAAAGACACATCGTTTGGCAGACCAAGAGAGAGCGGCATAAAGGAAAAGCAACAAGCACCTCTGGAGCTGCCACTGCATTCACTTGCAATCTCTGTGACAAGGATTGCCACTCAAGAATTGGCCTACTAAGTCATTCTAGGCGCTGCAAAACTTACAGCTGACCTCGAAAGGCGCAAATAAGGAAAGAATTGTCTCTCGAGACAAAAGGCCTATTATTATCTCGCTCTCTATATAACTCTCTCTCTCTCTCTCTCTCTCTATATATATATATATATATATCATATCTATATATTTCTCTCTCTCTCTCTCTCTCTCTCTCCTCCCAAAGTCTAAGAGAACATAAAGGACAATGCAGGTCGGACAGCTTCAGCTTCACTTGACTGTTAAATGATCTAAAACATAGCTTCAACTCTATAATCTACCAGCTGTGCGTTCAGAGAGTCACGTGACAAGATGAAGCGGCGCGCGCCCCCGTCCTCCATGTCCATCAATGGGAATTAGATGGTGTATATTCCTGACATGCATGACACACTATAAACATTTACCGGCAGAACTACACTATATGCCCAAAAGTATGTGGACCCCCGAGCCATTGAGCACTGCTTTCTTCAACATCAGTCAGTATCTCGTGCCCCTGCCACTGTTCTAATAAGCTCCAATCGTGTTGCCCATGTGGTGTATACTGTATGACCTGGCATGCATCATCGTTTCGTATTTTACACGTGAACTCCTGTGACGCTGTACAAGCATGCGCGCGCTGCATCTCCTCCTCCTCTTCATCCTCCTTGTCCTCAGCAGCAGCAGCAGCAGCAGCAGCAGCAGCATCATGCCGGCTCCTCTACTCGGAGATGTGTTCCCTAACTTCGAAGCCGAGACCACCATCGGCAAAATCCGACTCCACGACTACCTGGGAGACTCGTGAGTAACCGCTCAGAATCACACACCGCAGCGCGTGGACTCGGTACAAGCGCGCGACTCGTGACACTCTGAAGGCTCTGAAGTTTAATGGAGTTTAAAATAAACATAAACATTAACATGAAGCACATCATATGCGGGTTATCATCCTGCCAAGACTTTTGATTATTATTATTATTATTATTATTATTATTATTATTATTATTATACACTCTAGAATGAAAAAGGGGTATTAAAGTGTTAATTAAAGGGTATTAAAGTGTAAAGTCAGGGGTAGTAAAGTGTAAATTCAGGGGTATTAAAGTGTAAATTCAGGGGTATTAAAGTGTAAATTCAGGGGTATTAAAGTGTAAATTCAGGGGTATTAAAGTGTAAATTCAGGGGTAGTAAAGTATTAATTCAGGGGTAGTAAAGTGTAAATTTAGCGGTAGTAAAGTGTACAATGCATTGCTGCTGAGGTGGTACCTTCATCTTGTTTTGTACCTTTAATATCTGGATCTTCCACCTGTAAATTGGGGTCTAAACAGATTTAAATCGGCACCACATGCAGCTTTCTGCATGTAAAACTGAGCGTAAACTTTACAGTAGTGTTCGTGTACTGGCACCGGCGCACACCTGACTGTACCACTCAAGCATCAAAGGAAACACACTTCAGTTGAGTACCCTATATTTCCCAGAACCCGACCAGTCCGCTGTGGTTCCGAACCAACCGAGAGCCGTTCTTGTACGCCTCAGTAGAATGGCACACTTTCCTATTTGTGATCATGATGCAATCAGTGATAGGTGTAGATAATGTAACTGCTCACTGAACTTCTCTTTGTGGCTTGTCGATTTTGTACGAATGTAGGTCGTGGTCTCGGGGAGGAAATCCAGACTGCGCTGTAAAAGCTTTTGTTCTCGAAGCAACGCCGGGTTGAATCGAAATGAAATTAGGGGCCGCGTCATTTTAAAGGAGTTTAGCATGGATCTGTTGATCTGTGGCATGGTTCGGTGATCTAGCATACTCATAGTGACGGAAACACGCCTGATTGTGATGGCAGCACGATTTTATCATCCCATTCGTCACTTTTTACGGTTACATTGTGATGACACGTACAGAAGTAATCTAGTCCAAATCTAGAAAAAAAACAAACAAACCCACAGATGTTGCCCTTTTTCAAGAAATCTACCAAGAAGGTGTTTTTTTTTTAACTCTTAGAAAAAGTGTGCTTCCATAAAGTACTTTTTCTTAGACCTGGGCGCACGTTCGCCTCACACCTCTATGGTCGGGGGTTCGATTCCCACCGTGCCCCTGTGTGTGTGTGGAGTTTGCATGTTCTCCTCGTGCTGCAGGGGTTTCACCCCCCAGTCCACAGTCTAAAGTGTCCGTAGTGTATGAATGGTGTGCGAGTGTGTATGTGATTGTGCCCTGTGATGGATTCGCACCCTGTCCAGGGTGTATCCTGCCTTGTGCCCCATGCTTCCTGGGATAGGCTCCAGGTTCCTCGTGAAAAGGATCAGCGGTATAGAAGATGGATGGATGGATAATTAGACCTTAAAGACCACTGATGTACCTTAAAAGCTTTACTCTGCGCAAAGCTACAATACAGTATATACTGTCCATTCACCCTGCTAGGTAAAACAGGGTGGCACTAAAGGTAGAAAACATGGCAACACAACGAACAGGAAGTACAGTTTGGTACCTAGCGTTGATGAATAAACTCTCAAATAACCAACACATCATCCATTCATCCATCCATCCATCCATCCATCTTCAACCGCTTACTCCTTTTCAGGGTCACAGGGAACCTGGAGCCTATCCCAGGGAGCATCGGGCACAAGGCGGGGTACACCCTGGACAGGGTGCCAGTCCATCGCAGGGCACAATCACATACACACTCACACACACATTCATATACTACGGACACTTTAGACACGCCAATCAGCCTACCATGCATGTGTTTGGACTGGGGGAGGAAACCGGAGTACCCGGAGGAAACCCCCGACACACGGGGAGAACATGCAAACTCCGCACACACATGGCCCTGGCGGGACTCGAACCCCAGACCCTGGAGGTGTGAGGCGAACGTGCTAACCACTAACCAACACATCATATTGTTTATATACATAATAATATTCTAAAACATGTTTGAGTTTCTGTACTGCGCTTTCCGACGGGATTGAAGTTTGAACAGAGAACAAAAGCGAGTGCTGCACCGTCTGTGTTAAGCTCTTGCTAATCTTTCCTTCAATAGCTGGGGCATCCTGTTCTCGCACCCGCGGGACTACACTCCTGTCTGCACGACCGAGCTGGGGCGAGCCGTCGCGCTGAGTCCACAGTTTGCTAAACGCGGCGTGAAGATGATCGGTCTGTCCATTGATAGTGTTGAGGAACACCATGGTTGGAGCCAGGTAGGCATGTACTCATACAACCTCTTCAACCCTAAATGCTCATCACATATTTGATCACAACGTAGGAATTGATGGTAGTACAGTGGTGTGAAAAAGTGTTTGCCCCCTTCCTCATTTCCTGTTCCTTTGCCTGTTTGTCACACTTAAGTGTTTCGGAACATCAAACCAATTTAAACAATAGTCAAGGACAACACAAGTAAACACAAAATGCAATTTGTAAATGAAGGTGTTTATTATTAAAGGT
>JAFFST010053300.1:55739-73090 GCA_022414735.1 Noturus placidus
ACATGGGATCACCCGGGCCGGGATTCGAACCGCCAACCCCACGGTTAGTGGATTAGTGGACAACCCGCACTACCGACTGAGACACAGCCGCCCTGATGATTGTCCTGATGACAGTCCTCTCCCAAATGATTGGAGCAGCAAGGCCCATCCTACCGTTTTCTGGTTTGAGCCCAAAAGACGAATAT
Organism: Noturus placidus; assembly: GCA_022414735.1. Classification (NCBI taxonomy): domain Eukaryota; kingdom Metazoa; phylum Chordata; class Actinopteri; order Siluriformes; family Ictaluridae; genus Noturus; species Noturus placidus. The sequence continues at coordinate 55,925 of JAFFST010053300.1, forward strand.
GAGACGATCGCTCAGAATTTCCGCTTTCATTTCCTCAGATTTATAAATCGACTGGAATTCAACTGGAAAGAAACACAGAAGAGCCTGAACAGTTCTGGAACCAAGATGAACCTCTACCAAAGTGATGGAAAAGTGCCAAAGTGTGCAGAAAGAAAGGATCTGCACGTGATCTGAGTAATTCGAGCTCGTCTGTGAAATGTGGCGGAGGAAGCGTCATGGCTTAGGGTTGCACGGCCGCTTCTGGAACATTCTCATTAATCTTTACTGATGACGGAACCCGTGACGGGAGCAGAACGAATTCAGACGTTTACAGGGACGTTCCCCGTCTGCCAGTTTACACAGAAACCAATATAATCAGGAGGAACTTCATCACGCGGCAAGACAACGATCCAACGATTAGACTCCATTTCCAGACCTTAATCTAACTGAGCAGAATTTCACCTCCTGAAGACGAGACTGAAGGGGCGGAACCTCCTGAAACAAACAGCAACACAAAATGAAGACAGTTTGGTGACGTCAGTGGGTCTCATGCAAACAAATATCTATCTGTTCCTATACTTTTGCTCAGCTACGCAAACCGGGTGGTCTGATACCAAACGTACCGTGTTCTAAGCTCTCTAACGCTAACGCGTCTAGACGTAAATACCAGGAAATGAAAGCTGAAAGTCTGAGCGATCGTCTCATATCCGTGTTTTGATCTCGATCTTTACAATCTGTACAGCGAAAACAACAGAATTGGCCTTGCTGTCCCAATACTTTCGGGAGAGGACTGTGTGCGTGTGAAGAAAAACCTCACCTCACTAACGAACCTGTTGCCTTCCATGATAAAAAGTCTGGCAGGTCGAAGAAGTGTGCGGCTTCCTTCCAGCAGCGTTCCCTCAGGTTCTAACGGAAACATGAACACGGTGCTGAGACAAGATCCGTGAGAATTTAGCGGTCTGATGTCACGCGGGCGTCAGTTACGACGGAGTTTATTAAGAGAAACGTGAAGCGAGCTGCGTCACCTCTTTCAGCCACAGTAACTTGGGCGGCTGCATTTCGGGAGACATCACGCCGCCGACGGCGCTCAGGACTCGGTGAGAAGAGGCTGTCATGCGAGACGCTTGTTCCGTCGCTCTGTGGTCCATCCACATGACCATGTTCCTCTCCTTGACACCTGACGGGAACATGGACGATGGCGAAAGTCACATGGGTGAGAATATACTGCACGATTTAGAACCTTTAATGCAGCATTTCCCTAATTGACAGCATATCACAATCATTTGCATATGCAAATTTGATATGAATTTATTATTATTATTATTATTTATTCCATAAAAGGATCTTCATTTGGGGCTTTAATGTCTTGAATATGGAGTCTTGCAGTGATGAAAGAAAATTCTCGACCGTAAATATGCTGTAATTTCATTATTATTATTATTAAACCGTCAGCTACAAAATTATTGGCACCCTTGGGAATGATGGGCAGAGTGCTTGCTCGGTATTCTCCAGCTCGTGCAGGAGAAGCCTTGTGGAATATAATGATGCTGTCGTTCCTACGTGATCTTACGTTGCCACGATACGCCGTGGCGTAATATTACCAGCCCTGCCATCCTTTTTATGCATCGTATGAGCTGCCCCAGAATTCCTGACAGTATTATGATTACACCCTTCTATGCGTTTTTCCCCCGAGAGTGCCAATAATTCTGGAGCTGACTGTCTGCATGTCAGAGACACTAGCAGAACTCCAGCTGTTAGTGTTTTCAATAGCAATAAATGTTTCAGAATTTTCAAACGGTGCCTTCCAGTCGGCGTTCTTGACGGACGTGAACATTTCAGGATGAAAAATTCGGGTACGTGCGCACGCACGCATGCACGCACACACACACACACACACTCACACACTCCTCCTGAGCTACTCACCATCTTTATTAACGGCTACAGGCTGGAAGTTCTGGTCCAAAACCACCAGCGAGCACGTGGCATCAAACCCGATCCCTCGCACACGCTCCTTCACAATGCCTTCGGTCACTTTCTACGATGAGAGAGAGAGAGAAGAGAAAAAGAGAGAGAGAGAGAAAGGAGAAGAGCGAGAGAGAAGAGAGAGAAAAGGAGAGAGAGAGAAAGAGAAAAGAGAGAGAGAAAAGAGAGTGGAGCGCGAGAGAAGAGAGCAAGAGAAAAGAGAGAAAAGAGAGAAAGAAAAGAGAAAAGAGAACAGAGAAAAGAGAGAGAAGAGAGAGAGAAAAGGGAAAAGAGAGAGAGAAGAGAGAGAGAAAAGGGAAAAGAGAGAGAGAAAAGGGAAAAGAGAGAGAGAAAAGGGAAAAGAGAGAGAAAAGAGAGCAAGGGAAAAAGAGAAAGAGAGCAAGAGGAAGAGAGAAAGAGAGCGAGGGAGAAAGAGAGAAGAGATCGAGAGAAGAGAGAGAGAAAAGAGAAAAAGAGAGAGATAGAGAGAGAGAAAGAGACAGCAAGAGGAAGAGAAAAAGAGAGCGAGGGAGAGTGAGAGAAGAGATCGAGAGAAGAGAGAAAAGAGAAAAAGAGAGAGAGAGAGAGAAAGCAAGAGGAAGAGAGAAAGAGAGCGAGGGAGAGAGAGAGAGAGAGAAAAAGAGAGAGAGATTACACACATTTATAATCAGACACTGAGGTATATATTGGGAATATAACACTTGTGGGCGGAGCTACAGAGGATACACCCATGTACCATGTCTTTTGTACCTTCACAGTGCTGCAGCATTTCCTCCAGATGTCGTCTGAAGATTGTTCGTAATGATCTGTCTGAGGCTGCCAGATGTGCACGGGCTCCTCGGCTGTGACTGTAACACGGCCGTCACGGGAAACCAGCGCGGCTCGAACGCTGCCGCTGCCCACGTCCACGCCCACATAACACCAATCGTCTCCAGACGAAGTGCTCATCATCGAACCGCCTGCGTATAAACACACACACACACGTGAGATATCAGAAACAGACACACAGCACGCAGAGGGTTAACGTCACGATCTGAACCAGCAGCGCTGTCCAACACCTCACCCTAACGCTCTTAACATGTCTCACGCTCCGGAATAACACTGCAATGACATGATTCTGACTCAGGGACTCGCCATAACCTACGACTAAATATACACGCACGAAAACGCCTCGCTAACGCACATGTTCAGTTAACATTTAAGGAAGGAGTCTCCAGTGTCAGCGGTGTGTAAAGCCTGGCGTTACTAACGCTTTAAAAGAGTAGACATGACTTCTTTTTTTTACTGAAACATAAAGTTGTGAATCATTTGAATATGTTATGTTTTAATTAGGGGCGCACGGTGGCTTAGTGGTGAGCATGTCCGCCTCACACCTCCAGGGTCCGGGGTTCGAGTCCTGCCAGGGCCATGTGTGTGCGGAGTTTGCATGTTCTCCCCGTGTGTCGGGGGTTTCCTCCGGGTACTCCGGTTTCCTCCCCCAGTCCAAAGACATGCATGTTAGGCTGATTGGCGTGTCTAAAGTGTCCATAGTGTATGAATGTGTGTGTGAGTGTGTATGTGATTGTACCCTGTGATGTATTGGCACCCTGTCCAGGGTGTACCCCGCCTTGTGTCCCATGCCTCCTGGGATACTCTCCAGGTTCCCCCGTGACCCTGATAAAGGAGTAAGCGGTTGAAGATGGATGGATGTTTTAATTTGATATGAAAGCGTTTTCAGTAGCTGGTCATGTGACCAAAGTCATTCAGTACTTTTATGAAGAATAACTTTTTTTTTTTTAATTTAAAAAATGAAATAAATAAGTAAATAATACACCTGAAACAAGGGGAAAAAAAGGAAAATACCCCATAATCTCCCCAATCAGAGTTAAAATAACAGAAGCATTATTCTTACTTGTTGAATGGCATAATTTTGGCTGGATTTTGCACTTCAAATTAAGGGACCGTCTCTAAAGTTACATACAACATCGGTACAGACGTTTCTAACTCCAATAGCATCTGACCTACAGTCATAAAACCGACTGTATTCATGAAGGTTTATAATGCACATCTTTTACACACCTAATAATGCACATAATGCACAAATAAACTGTCAGATCAGATGTAAAAATGGACATTTCCCTGCTGAACGGACTCCTACACAAAACAGACCATCATTTCAAGCTCAATAGCATTTGAAGGGAATGACTTCCAGTACATATAAAGTGTTCATCTAGGTTCCAGGGATGCACGAACGAAAAAACTGTGTCGACTTTAATTTATTCATGTACATGTTCAGACAGATTGTAGATGGGAGCCAAAGCAAGTCGACATTATTTATATAGGCAGCATTTCCAGTTAACCTTGCGAGCCCTGTTGAACTGCTTCTCTGACATAGAAAGGCTGAAAAACGTTAGCAATCATCATCATCATCATCAGTGGTTTGCACATTCGCCTCATACCTCCAAGGTCTGGGGTTCGAGTCCCGACAGGGTCCTGTGTGTGTGGAATTTGTATATTCTCTCCATGCGTCGGGGGTTTCCTCCGGTTTCCTCCCCCAGTCCGAAGATATGCATGGTAGGCTGATTGGCGTGTCTAAAGTGTCCGTAGTGCATGAATGGGTGTGTGAGTGTGTATGTGATTGTACCCTGTGATGGACTGACACTCTGTACAGGGTGTACCCCGCCTTGTGCCCCATGCCTCCTGGGATAGACTCCAGGTTCCCCATGACCTTGATAAAGGAGTAAGTGGTAGAGGATGGATAATAATAATCACAGTAATCACTTCTACACAGTTACAGTTTTCAAAAATGTCCCTTGAGTCAACAAGGCAGTTATCTGTGTATATTGTGTATGGTCAGTACTTTAAATAATTTCATTAATAGGACTTTTGTGTGTGAAGAAAATGATTCACTCCATTACGGGTCATTTCGACTCCATGTATACATTCATGTAGGTTTTTTTGGTTCATGTATTGTAGGGTTAAATCTAATTTTAAAGCACTTTTATCCAGAGTGACTTCTATTTACCTCATTTATACAACTGAGCAGTTGAGGGTTAAGGGCCTTGCTCAAGGGCCCAGATGTGGCAGTTCTTGTCCTTCTGATCTGAAAGGTCAGTGTTCCAGCTGACACCTAGAGGAACACTTTACAGTTGGTTATATGACTGTAAATCATGCTCTTCAGATGCTATTAGAGTTAGAAACATGTTGACCAATGTCGTCTGTAACTTTAGAGACGGTCCCCTAATTCGAGAATATTGAACAGCGAGCACGTGCTCGCAGAAGAGATCAAACACAGAATAATAAAGCACAGGAAAAGTTGTTAAAATGTCTGCAGAGTTTATAACTATGCTTTAAAAACAGCGTTACACCAGATGGATTCGTTAAATGGATTATTTTACCAGGAAATAAGACGCGCTGGTTTTAAAACGGGAGCAGGACAGACTTCGAGCTACGGCGAGAGAGGAGGAGCAAACCGCGGAGCAGAAAAACACAGGGCGATGACGTCACTCAGCCACCGCCAGGGGGAGAGGACTCAAAGGGATTTCAAATAAGAAAACAGATGTGAAGCCAACAAAAACAAACCAATAAAGGAATAAAGAAATGAATAAATTAGTCTGCATTACTGGTGTTATTGCTGTCTGAAAAAATGGACTTAAAGGTGGAAGAAGAAATTATTATTAAATAATAAATGTGTGCTGAAAAGTGAATAAATGAATGAATATCTGTCCATCTATCTGTCTGTCTGTCTATCTATCTGTCTGTCTGCCTCTCTCTCTCTATCTATCTGTCTGTCTGCCTCTCTCTCTATCTATCTATCTGTCTGTCTGCCTCTCTCTCTACCTACCTATCAGTCTGTCTGCCTCTCTCTCTATCTACCTATCTGTCTGTCTGTCTCTCTCTCTATCTATCTGTCTGTCTGCCTCTCTCTCTATATATCTATCTGTCTGTCTGCCTCTCTCTCTATATATCTATCTGTCTGTCTGCCTCTCTCTCTCTATCTATCTGTCTGCCTCTCTATCTATCTATCTGTCTGTCTGTCTGCCTCTCTCTCTATCTATCTGTCTGTCTGCCTCTCTCCCTCTATCTACCTGTCTGTCTCTCTCTCTATCTATCTATCTGTCTGTCTGCCTCTCTCTCTATCTATCTATCTGTCTGCCTCTCTCTCTACCTACCTATCAGTCTGTCTGCCTCTCTATCTATCTATCTATCTATCTATCTATCTATCTATCTGTCTGCCTCTCTATCTATCTGTCTGTCTGCCTCTCTATCTATCTGTCTGTCTGCCTCTCTCTCTCTATCTACTTATCTGTCTGTCTGTCTACCTATCTGTCTGTCTGCCTCTCTCTCTATCTACTTATCTGTCTGTCTGCCTCTCTCTCTGTCTACTTATCTGTCTGTCTACCTATCTGTCTGTCTGCCTCTCTCTCTCTATCTACTTATCTGTCTGTCTGCCTCTCTCTCTATATCTATCTACCTATGTCCCTCTATCCATCTATCTATGTCTATCTGTCTGTCTGCCTCTCTCTCTCTATCTACCTATCTGTCTGTCTGCCTCTCTCTCTCTATCTACCTATCTGTCTGTCTGCCTCTCTCTCTCTATCTACTTATCTATTTGTCTGCTTCTCTCTATATATCTATCTACCTATGTCCCTCTATCCATCTATCTATGTCTATCTCTCTCTCTCTCTATCTATCTATCTCTCTATCTATCTCTCTATCTATCTGCCTCTCTCTCTCTCTCTCTCTCTATCTATCTATCTATCTCTCTCTATCTGTCTGCCTCTCTCTCTATATCTATCTATCTGTCTGCCTCTCTCTCTCTCTATCCATCTATCTATATGCCTCTCTCTCCATCTCTCTCTCTCGCTCTCTGTCTGTCTGCCTCTCTCTCGCTATGTCTGTCTGTCTGCCTCTCTCTCGCTATGTATGTCTGTCTGCCTCTCTCTCGCTATGTATGTCTGTCTGCCTCTCTCTCGCTATCTGTCTGTCTGTCTGCCTCTCTCTATCTGTCTGTCTGTCTGCCTCTCTCTCACTATATGTCTGTCTGTCTGTCTGCCTCTCTCTTGCTATCTCTGTCTGTCTGTCAGTCTCTCTCTTGCTATCTGTCTGTCGGTCTGTCTGCCTCTCCCTTGCTATCTGTCTGTCTGTCTGTCTGCCTCTCTCTCACTATCTGTCGGTCTGTCTGCCTCTCCCTTGCTGTCTGTCTGTCTGTCTGTCTGCCTCTCTCTCGCTATCTATCTGGCTGTCTGTCTGCCTCTCTCTCTCTATCTATCTATCTCTCTCGCTCTCTATATCTATCTATCTGTCTGCCTCTCTCTCTATATCTATCTATCTGTCTGCCTCTCTCTCTCTCTATCCATCTATATGCCTCTCTCTCTCTCTCTCTATCTATCTATTTGTCTGTCTCTCTCTCGCTCTCTGTCTGTCTGTCTGTCTGTCTGCCTCTCTCTCGCTATGTCTGTCTGCCTCTCTGCCTCTCTCTTGCTATCTGTCTGTCTGTCTGCCTCTCTCTCGCTGTCTGTCTGCCTCTCTCTCGCTATCTGTCTGTTTGTCTGTCTGCCTCTCTCTCGCTGTCTGTCTGCCTCTCTCACTATCTGTCTGTCTGTCTGCCTCTCTCTATCTATCTGTCTCTCTCTATCTATCTGTCTGCCTCTCTCTCGCTGTCTATCTGTCTGCCTCTCTCTCGCTGTCTGTCTGTCTGTCTCTGTCTGCCTCTCTCTCGCTATCTGTCTGTCTGTCTCTCTCTCGCTATCTATTATCTGTCTGTCTGCCTCTCTCTTGCTCTCTGTCTGTCTCTCTCTCGCTATCTGTCTGTCTGTCTGCCTCTCTCTCGCTATCTGTCTGTCTGTCTGCCTCTCTCTTGCTATCTGTCTGTCTGTCTGCCTCTCTCTTGCTATCTGTCTGTCTGTCTGTCTGCCTCTCTCTCTCACTATCTGTCTGTCTGTCTGTCTGCCTCTCTCTTGCTATCTCTGTCTGTCTGTCAGCCTCTCTCTCGCTATCTGTCGGTCTGTCTGCCTCTCTCTCGCTATCTGTCTGTCTGTCTGCCTCTCTCTCGCTATCTATCTGGCTGTTTGTCTGCCTCTCTCTCGCTGTCTGTCTGCCTCTCTCTCACTGTCTGCCTCTCTCTCGCTGTCTGTCTGTTTGCCTCTCTATCTATCTATCTATCTATCTATCTATCTGTCTCTCTCTATATCTATTTGTCTGTCTGTCTGCCTCTCTCTATCGATCTGTCTCTCTCTATCTATCTATCTGTCTGCCTCTCTCTCTATCTGTCTGTCTGTCTGTCTGCCTCTCTCTAGCTATCTGTCTGTCTGTCTGCCTCTCTCTCGGTATCTATCTGTCTGTCTTCCTCTCTCGCTATCTGTCTGTCGGTCTGCCTCTCTCTCTATCTATCTGTCTGCCTCTCTCTATATCTGTTTGTCTGCCTCTCTCGCTATCTGTCTGTCTGCCTCTCTCTCACTATATGTCTGTCTGTCTGTCTGCCTCTCTCTTGCTATCTCTGTCTGTCTGTCAGCCTCTCTCTTGCTATCTGTCTGTCTGTCTGCCTCTCTCTCGCTATCTGTCTGTCTGCCTCTCTCTCGCTATCTATCTGGCTGTCTGTCTGCCTCTCTCTCGCTATCTATCTGGCTGTTTGTCTGCCTCTCTCTCGCTGTCTGTCTGCCTCTCTCTCACTGTCTGCCTCTCTCTCGCTGTCTGTCTGTTTGCCTCTCTATCTATCTATCTATCTATCTATCTATCTGTCTGCCTCTCTCTCTCTCTATCTATCTATCTGTCTGCCTCTCTCTCTATCTATCTGTCTGTCTGTCTGCCTCTCTCTCTATCTACCTATCTGTCTGTCTGCCTCTATCTATCTATCTATCTATCTATCTATCTATCTATCTATCTATCTATCTATCTATCTATCTATCTGTCTGCCTCTCTATCTATCTGTCTGTCTGCCTCTCTCTCTATCTATCTATCTGTCTGTCTGCCTCTCTCTCTATCTATCTATCTGGCTGTTTGTCTGCCTCTCTCTCGCTGTCTGTCTGCCTCTCTCTCACTGTCTGCCTCTCTCTCGCTGTCTGTCTGTTTGCCTCTCTATCTATCTATCTATCTATCTATCTATCTATCTATCTATCTATCTATCTATCTATCTATCTATCTATCTACCTATCTATCTATCTGTCTGTCTGCCTCTCTCTCTATCTATTATCTGTCTGTCTGCCTCTCTCTTGCTCTCTGTCTGTCTCTCTCTCGCTATCTGTCTGTCTGTCTGCCTCTCTCTCTGTCTCTCTGTCTGTCTGTCTGCCTCTCTCTCGCTATCTGTCGGTCTGTCTGTCTGCCTCTCTCTCGCTATCTGTCTGTCTGACTCTCTCTCGTTATCTGTCTTTCTGTCTGTCTGCCTCTCTCTCGCTATCTGTCTGTCTATCTGTCTGCCTCTCTCTCGCTATCTATCTGGCTGTCTGTCTGCCTCTCTCTCGCTATCTATCTGGCTGTTTGTCTGCCTCTCTCTCGCTGTCTGTCTGCCTCTCTCTCGCTATCTGTCTGTTTGTCTGTCTGCCTCTCTCTCGCTATCTATCTGTCTGTCTGCCTCTCTCGCTATCTGTCTGTCTGTCTGCCTCTCTCTCGCTGTCTGTCTGCCTGTCTCTCTCTTGCTATCTCTGTCTGTCTGTCAGCCTCTCTCTCGCTATCTGTCTGTCTGTCTGCCTCTCTCTCGCTATCTGTCTGTCTGCCTCTCTCTCGCTATCTGTCTGTCTGCCTCTCTCTCGCTATCTGTCTGTCTGTCTGTCTGCCTCTCTCTCATTATCTGTCTTTCTGTCTGCCTCTCTCTCACTGTCTATCTGTCTGCCTCTCTCGCTATCTATCTGTCTGTCTGTCTGCCTCTCTCTCGCTGTCTGTCTGCCTCTCTCTCGCTATCTGTCTGTTTGTCTGTCTGCCTCTCTCTCGCTATCTATCTGTCTGTCTGCCTCTCTCACTATCTATCTATCTGTCTGCCTCTCTCTCTATCTACCCATCTGTCTGTCTGCCTATCTATCTATCTATCTATCTATCTATCTGTCTGCCTCTCTCTATCTACCTATCTGTCTGTCTGTCTCTCTCTCTATCTACCTATCTGTCTGTCTGTCTGCCTCTCTCTCTATATATCTATCTGTCTGTCTGCCTCTCTCTCTCTATCTATCTATCTATCTATCTATCTATCTATCTATCTATCTATCTATCTATCTGTCTGTCTGCCTCTCTCTCTATCTATCTATCTATCTGTCTGTCTGCCTCTCTCTCTATCTATCTGTCTGTCTGCCTCTCTCTCTCTATCTATCTATCTATCTGTCTGTCTGTCTGCCTCTCTCTCTATCTATCTATCTGTCTGTCTGCCTCTCTCTCTATCTACCTGTCTGTCTGTCTGCCTCTCTCTCTATCTGTCTGTCTGCCTCTCTCTTGCTATCTGTCTGTCTGTCTGCCTCTCTCTCGCTATCTGTCTGTCTGCCTCTCTCTCACTATATGTCTGTCTGTCTGTCTGCCTCTCTCTTGCTATCTCTGTCTGTCTGTCAGCCTCTCTCTCTATCTACCAATCTGTCTGTCTGCCTCTCTCTCTATCTATCTATCTGTCTGTCTGCCTCTCTCTCTATCTACCTATCAGTCTGTCTGCCTCTCTCTCTATCTACTGTATATATCTATCTGTCTGTCTGCCTCTCTCTCTATCTATCTATCTGTCTGCCTCTCTCTCTATCTATCTATCTATCTATCTGCCTCTCTCTCTCTCTATCTATCTATCTATCTATCTGTCTGCCTCTCTCTCTCTATCTATCTGTCTGTCTGCCTCTCTCTCTACCTATCTATCTGTCTGTCTGTCTGCCTCTCTCTCTATCTATCTGTCTGTCTGTCTGCCTCTCTCTCTCTCTATCTATCTATCTGTCTGCCTCTCTCTCGCTATCTGTCTGTCTGCCTCTCTCTTGCTATCTGTCTGTCTGTCTGCCTCTCTCTCGCTATCTGTCTGTCTGTCTGTCTCTCTCTTGCTATCTCTGTCTGTCTGGCAGCCTCTCTCTCGCTATCTGTCTGCCTCTCTCTCGCTATCTGTCTGTCTGCCTCTCTCTCGCTATCTGTCTGTCTGTCTGCCTCTCTCTCGCTATCTGTCTGTCTGTCTGCCTCTCTCTCGCTATCTGTCTGTCTGTCTGCCTCTCTCTTGCTATCTGTCTGTCTGTCTGCCTCTCTCTCGCTATCTGTCTGTCTGTCTCTCTCTTGCTATCTCTGTCTGTCAGCCTCTCTCTCGCTATCTATCTGGCTGTCTGTCTGCCTCTCTCTCGCTATCTATCTGGCTGTTTGTCTGCCTCTCTCTCGCTGTCTGTCTGCCTCTCTCTCACTGTCTGCCTCTCTCTCGCTGTCTGTCTGTTTGCCTCTCTATCTATCTATCTATCTATCTATCTATCTATCTATCTATCTATCTATCTATCTATCTATCTATCTATCTGTCTGCCTCTCTATCTATCTGTCTGTCTGCCTCTCTCTCGCTGTCTGTCTGCCTCTCTCTCGCTATCTGTCTGTTTGTCTGTCTGCCTCTCTCTCTATCTGTCTGTCTGTCTGTCTGCCTCTCTCTCGCTATCTGTCTGTCTGCCTGCCTCTCTCTCGCTATCTGTCTGTCTGTCTTCCTCTCTCGCTATCTGTCTGTCGGTCTGCCTCTCTCTATATCTGTTTGTCTGCCTCTCTCGCTATCTGTCTGCCTCTCTCTATATTTATCTATCTATCTATCTGCCTCTCTCTCGCTATCTGTCTGTCTGACTCTCTCTCGCTGTCTATCTGTCTGCCTCTCTCGCTATCTATCTGTCTGTCTGCCTCTCTCTCGCTGTCTGTCTGCCTCTCTCTATCTATCTGTCTCTCTCTATCTATCTATCTGTCTGCCTCTCTCTCTATCTGTCTGTCTGTCTGTCTGCCTCTCTCTCGCTATCTGTCTGTCTGTCTGCCTCTCTCTCGGTATCTATCTGTCTGTCGGTCTGCCTCTCTCTCGCTGTCTGTCTGCCTCTCTCTCTCAATCTATCTGTCTGCCTCTCTCTATATCTGTTTGTCTGCCTCTCTCGCTATCTGTCTGCCTCTCTCTATATTTATCTATCTATCTGTCTACCTCTCTCTCGCTATCTATTTGTCTGTCTCTCTCTCGCTATCTGTCTGTCTGACTCTCTCTCGCTGTCTATCTGTCTGCCTCTCTCGCTATCTATCTGTCTGTCTGTCTGCCTCTCTCTCGCTGTCTGTCTGTCTGTCTGCCTCTCTCTCACTATCTGTCTGTCTGTCTGCCTCTCTCTCGCTATCTATCTGGCTGTCTGTCTGCCTCTCTCTCACCATCTATCTGTCTGTCTGTCTGCCTCTCTCGCTATCTGTGTCTGTCTGCCTCTCTCGCTATCTGTGTCTGTCTGCCTCTCTCTCGCTGTCTGTCTGTCTGCCTCTCTATCTATCTATCTATCTATCTATCTCTCTATATATCTATTTGTCTGTCTGTCTGCCTCTCTATCTATCTGTCTCTCTCTCTATCTATCTATCTGTCTGCCTCTCTCTCTATATCCATCTGTCTGCCTCTCTCTCTATATCCGTTTGTCTGCATCTCTCGCTATCTGTCTGCCTCTCTCTATATTTATCTATGTCTCTCTCTCTCTCTATCTATATATCTGTCTGCCTCTCTCTATATCTGTTTGTCTGCCTCTCTCGCTATCTATCTGTCTGCCTCTCTCTCGCTATCTATCTGTCTGCCTCTCTCTCGTTATCTATTTGTCTGTCTCTCTCTCGCTATCTATTTGTCTGTCTCTCTCTCGCTATCTGTATGTCTGCCTCTCTCTCTCGCTATGTCTGTCTGCCTCTGTCTCGCTATGTCTGTCTGTCTGTCTCGCTATGTCTGTCTGTCTGCCTCTCTCTCGATATGTCTGTCTGTCTGCCTCTCTCTCGCGCTCTGTCTGTCTCGCGCTATCTGTCTGCCTCTCTCTTGCACTATCTGTCTGTCTGCCTCTCTCTCGCGCTATCTGTCTGTCTGCCTCTCTCTCGCGCTATCTGTCTGTCTGTCTGTCTGTCTGCCTCTCTCTCGCGCTCTGTCTCTCTCTCGCTATCTGTCTCTCTCTGCCTCTCTTTCGCTATCTATCTATCTAGCTCTCTGTCTCTCTCTCTCTCTCTCTCTCTCTCTCTCCCCATCTGTCATTCCAGGCTTAAATTGTCCAAACTGTCAAATAAAATTGTTTATTGTTTAAGCCCGTTGTTTAAAACTACACTACATGAATTGTTTATCTAGAACACTTGTGATAATGACTTTACTTTCCATATATTATTATGTGTTCTTTCCTTTAACACATTTAATAAATATGTATGGATTTATGTTACTATGAAGCATTGCTGTTAGTGTATGATAGACCCACTACATCTCCACTTCACTAAAATCAAAATGATCCACTGAGTCCATTTGAAAGCGAATCACGAGGCCGTTAGGATCATCTGATATTTTAAATCAACTAACAAACAGTCAGATTTTTATCCCGAGCTGTTAGAGTAGAGAATCTCATAAAAACCTGCCAGCACATGAAGTCGTAGGCGTTTATGAAAAGCCGAGTCGTCTCGGTGATTCACTCGAGTGATTCATCCCAGACGTGCAGTCAGACAGGACGGAGTCACTGTAGACTGTAGTGCAGGAGCGTGAGTATCTCAGGTTCTTCATGACAAAGGAAGTGAAGAGTGTATTACAGTGGGATTGAAAGTTGGTCCAGTTCGGAAGCTTTTACACAAAAAGCACACGATTCACGTCAACGTTCCACGTGTGATTTCCGAGCACATTGAATCTTTCACACGTTTCATTTATATTTGCGTGCTTTTTCTCTGATGCGTTTATCATCATGTGACTTTCACATTTATTTATTTTCCACACGATTTATTAGATTTTTCACGTGATTTTTCACGTGGTTCGCTTACTCTGACGTGTGATTTTGACACGTTCCGTTTATTTTCCATGTGTGATGCATATTTTCTCACCTGGGTAACGTACTTTCATGTGGCTTTTACACACGATTCATTTATTCGCGCGTACGATTTTTCACGCGATTCATCTGTTCGCGGGCGATTCACTTGTTTTCGCACATAATTTCGTTAATTCTTTTTCTTTTCACGTGTAATTGTCTTTTACACGAAGGTCACATGCAATACCTCTGCTGGATTTATTTGTTTCGTTTCGCACGTTTTTAATGATTTATTTCTTTGTCTTGACACGTGACTTTCACAACGCGGAGTCGTTTTCCTGTGAAACTACACGGCCGCGGATATTTCTTTCGCACATGCTCACACGTTGTCCGTATGTCGTGGCGTGCTCACGTTGAGTTTACACGTTCGGTTTCAGGGCGTGACGTGATGAAATGCCGTTTTGCGTTGTTTTTTTATGAACGTTTTACTGTTCATCGTCTGTTCATCCACAAGGTTGCAGGAGTGTATCCTGGGAAAACTGATCCTGAGGTAGGAGAACAGTCTGGGTAGGGCATCATTCACCAAGGGGTCATTTAGATTCGCCAGCGCACCCACAGCGGGGGTTTTGGAGGTGGGAGGAAACTGGAGATCCCTGAGGAAACCTTATACACTATAGTACATCGAACCCTGGAGCTGTGATCACATCTCACTCACATGATCAGCAGAAACCCCCTCCCCGAGAGAGAGAGAGAGAGAGAGAGAGCGAGAGAGAAAGCGAGAGAGAGTGTGAGAGCGAGAACGCGAGAGCGAAAGAGCGAGAACGTGAGAGAGAGAGCGAGAACGTGAGAGAGAGAGCGAGGACGTGAGAGAGAGCGAGAGCGTGAGAGAGAGCGAGAGCGTGAGAGAGAGCGAGAGCGTGAGAGAGAGCGAGAGCGTGAGAGAGAGCGAGAGCGTGAGAGAGAGCGAGAACGTGAGAGAGAGAGCAAGAACGTGAGAGAGAGAGAGAGCGAGAGAGCGAGAGAGAGCGAGAGAGAGAAAGCGAGAGAGAGAGTGAGAGAGAGAGTGAGAGAGAGAGCGAGAGAGAGAGGGGAGTCAGTCTGGCTAAAACGTTCCGAGCGGAGATTTCGACTCGATGTGCCAAATACCTCCACGTGTTTGTTGATGTGCAGCCGGGGCAACTGCTGAAGCGTTCGTGCCACACGCCGGGTTACAGAAGCTCACAAAGCATACAAATGAAGGCTCCTCACACGGTTCTCTCATGTGGACACGAGGATCAGAACAAATGTGTTGTGTTTGGTCTCTACCCCCCCACCCCACCCCATCCCCCCTCCATCCCCTTACTGTACATTTGGGCTGGGATTTGACTTTCCTTTAGACTCCTGCTTTATTACTCCTTCACACAAACATCTCCCTTCTCCTACTCATTCCTTTATTTATTTATTTATTTATTTATCTATCTATCTATCCCACGTCTGATGCAAACCCTTCTCCCTCCACTGCATCTTAAACTCGGGTAATCAGACCCGCCAGTGCAGTACGTAATCCCAAGGTGCACCGCTCAATGAATAAGCGCATTACCTAATCCCATGAAGCATTGCGGTGGGCGGGGGTGCTTTTGGAGCGCTGGGGTGGTTTTGGACGGCTGAAGCCCCGCCCACCGCGCTCATGTGGACCAGTGAGTGTTGTTTGACATGACATCATCTTTATTTTCAGTGCGCGAGCTGAGCCGTGCCTCCGGGAAAGAAAGAAAGAAAGAAAGAAAGAAAGAAAGACAGAAAGAACAAACGTAAAACAAACAAAAAAAATATATAAACAAACCCCAAAACAACGCACCAGGAAAGTTTGTGTCCACGCCGGAAGTGTGAGAGGATGTTCCAGGATCGTGCTCGAGACGAAGGAAAAGTTCCCCGGAAAAGTTGCTGCTGTTGTTAATGAGCGGACGGATCTTCTGGAACTTGGTTCCGGCGCGCGGGGTTGGACTCGGGGTTCACGCGCACGCCTTCCTGCAGACATCTGAGACTTTTGTTTGTGTATTCTTTGCTCAAAATGGATGGCTTGTTTTATAATGAAGCTCTAGACGGTGTGTTAAACCAGCACCATCATCATCACCACCATCACCACCATCCTCCTCCTCCTCACCATCACTACCATCAGCACGGAGAGGCTGGAGGAGGAAACGCGTACGGAGCGCTGGCGCGCGACATGACCCTGAACCTGTCGGACGCTCCCGACGCGCTCACGCTCACATCCCCCGACCTCAATCTACTCAAACTCACCTCCCCGGAGCTGGAGCGCCTCATCATCCAGTCCTGCAACGGCTCAGCTCCGACAACTCCGGCTTCCGGTCCGGCGCGCGCTTTCCCCGCTCCAAAACCCGCCGCGGATGAGCACGATGCGTTCGCGGCTCTGGCGGAGTTCCAGTGCCACCAGAGGATGTCCGGGAACCCGGACGATGTCGGACCTGTAGCTCCGGGATCGTCTCACGCATGCGCGGGGTTTGCGGGGCATCTGAGCCACACGTGGGACGCGTACACTGACGCGCCGCCGCCTGCTCCACCGTGCGTTCCTGCGCAGTTCGGCGCGTTCAAGGACGAGCCGCAGAAAGTCCCCGACACGCCGCCGCTCTCTCCCATCGACATGGAGGACCAGGAGAGGATCAAAGCCGAGAGGAAGCGCATGAGAAACCGCGTGGCCGCCTCCAAGTGCCGGAAGCGGAAGCTGGAGCGTCTCGCGCGGTTAGAGGAGCGCGTGAGCCGGTTATCCGGGGAGAACGGAGAGCTGCGCGGCGCCGCCGAAACGCTCAGAGACCAAGTCACGCAACTCAGACACCAGCTCGTGGATCACATCAAGAGCGGCTGCAAACTCCTCAGCCAGCAGCTGCAGACTGTTAAAGAGTTTTAAAGGTGCGGTCCGTCTTCTTCTTCTCCTTCTTCCATCAACACTTAATGATGTCACACAACGCATTTTAGAAAGACTGCGATTCAAAATGCTGTCTCCATTTCCTTTCAGGATTCCCCCCCCCTTTACATTACTTTCTGGCCCAGAAATTAGCTCCACCCCCACATCTGGATCAGAGCTACTTTTTTTATTTTTCCCCCTCCCCCCTAAAATGCACCTTACTCTGCACACGTACTGTAGTTTCTCCACAGCGTGTTGGGTCAGACGTCATTTTCCCACGGACATCCGAGCGGTCTAAAAATGACACACGGCTCCTTTAATACTTTAAATCGGACTGCACTGTAAACCTGGTCTTCCAACGTCTGAAGGACGTCGTCTGTGCTAGACGGCTTCGTGGACATTCTCACGGGTGGCACGGAGGGTACCGTCGCCGCCTCACAGCGAGAACGT
>JAFFST010053300.1:73212-86071 GCA_022414735.1 Noturus placidus
GACCCCCCCCCCCCCCCCCCTTCCACCTGACCTCTATAAAGCACTTACTGAATATCAATGAATGCATTTCATATTAACACTTCACGTCAACGTCGCCCCCATTTATCTTTTTGTTTTTTACTAATATACAGATTTGCACTGTTTTTAAGTTTTCTAAATTGTAAAAAAAAAAAAAAATTGTGTAAACATTTTATATCCTCAAGAAACCTGTATAAGGCGTTGTTTTTCCCCACGGCAACATGATGGTCCATGTACAGCACAAACAGTGCAACTGTCACACTTTCATCGCAACTTAAATAAACAAAAACAAACAAATAGCGCTTCTTAAAACGCATGAAAACATACGTGTGTGTAAGATTTTAAATGATTGTGAACATGCAAACGCTGTCGAATTTTAAGACACGTATTTTCACGGGCTTCCCCCCTCCCCCTTCCTCTGATTTGAAAGCAAGATCACATGACACTTGGGGAATCGTTAAGGTTTAACTATAGAGTCCCGATTTGTCATCGAGATCACATGTACATCGTTTATAGTATCGACGGGACGTGCGGCTCACGGGACCTTTTTAAACGTAAAAGGAAAGAAAGCTTTAAACGATAGAGCCGTCATTAAACAAGCACTTAACGAGAGATCCAAGAAATACTGTACATATACGCCATATATTGCGAAATGACTCCTTAATGAGAACTAAACGCGACACGGAGCGTTGTGAGAGTGCGTTCTGACTGACAGGATGTGAGCTTTCGCGCCTCCTTTCTCGTGGTGTGTGGGTAAATATTCGGAACATATTTCTAGTAGAACGTGGAATGAACAGGTGAAGTTGCGGTTTGGTGTGCACACGCGCGAGTCTTATAATACAACCTGCCTGTCTTTATAGTCGTAGGTACAGATCATGATTACATCTCATGGATCATTCTGCTAATTCTTATTCCTTCGACTTAAGCATGGGAGGTAGAACCACTAAACATGACCACAAACACAGCGTGTGAAATACTAACCGGATGCAGTGCTGCACTTGCTCAGGCGCAGAGTCCGAGAGAGAGAGAGAGAGAGAGAGAGAGAGAAAGAGAGAGAGAAGAAAGAGAGAGTGAGAAGAGCAAGAGCAGAGCGAGAGAAGAGAGAGAGCGCGAGAGAGAAGAGAAAAGAGAGCGAGACGAGAGAGCGAGACGAGAGAGCGAGACGAGAGAGCGAGACGAGAGAGCGAGACGAGAGAGCGAGAGACGAGAGAGCGAGACGAGAGAGCGAGAGACGAGAGAGCGAGACGAGAGAGCGAGACAAGAGAGCGAGACAAGAGAGCGAGAGACAAGAGAGCGAGAGACAAGAGAGCGAGAGACAAGAGAGCGAGACAAGAGAGCGAGAAAAGAGAGCGAGAAAAGAGAGCGAGAAAAGAGAGCGAGAAAAGAGAGCGAGAAAAGAGAGCGAGAAAAGAGAAAAAAGAGAGAAAGAAAGAGAGAGAGCGAGAGAGAGAAGGAAGGCGGTCACTTCTGTTTCTGTGGTTGGGGTAAAAGGAGAACTGACATGAATAAGAAGCGACTTCTTGCTTAAGACTCGATTCTTCCCGGTGATTTCGTTGGAAATGACGTTACTTGGACGTCAAAGAAATTCGTACCACCTTGAATCGGCCAGAATAAAGAAACCGAGTGCGAACAAACGACATCACAAGCCCCTAACCCTAAGTGATGAAATCGCCACACTTCACCCGGCTGACTCCGGAGCAGATAAACGATTCTGGCTTCGTGAAGCATCGGTCATGTACAAATCCAGTAGAGAGAAGACAAATAGAATAACACGGAAATCACCTTGGAATTTGCATTTCTTAGTCCGCAGTTAGTAGAGAGCGCTTACAGACCGTCACCAAGGAAACATGGCCTCAACAAGAGCGGCGTCCAATCAAACAATGGGGCGGATTATAGAACTCCTCAGAGATGACCGGCGGCTGTTCCCAGGCAGCCGTGTCGAAAATTTGGTGCAGATAGAAAGGAACTGAGAAGGGTTGTGAAAATGAAGACGTACGCGTCGATCCGAGGATGGAAGCGTGAGGATGGGAACCTCGAAGCGGTACGCCTTGAACGTAGAAAACGCACGACGAAACAGGACTCGGTGTCCGTGACAGAACTGTACGAAATGGGATTTACGTGTAGAACGGAAAAGCGTCACGAGGCAGTGCTACATCACGAGAACACAACAAGGTTACAGCGGGTAAAGAGAAGCGAACGTGGATGACGGGATGAAAGTGAGGAGTCCGCGTCGGCCACGGAGATCACGCTGGTGCCGTTCTTATGAAATTCATGTTAAGGGCTTTCATGTCAGGTAAAGATAAACGGTCTGCACTTCTAGAGCGCTTTTATCCAAAGCGCTCTACACTGGTTCTAATTCACACAACAATGGTAGCTAACTAGGGCGGCTGTGGCTCAGTCGGTAGAGCGGGTTGTCCACTAATCCACTAATCGTAGGGTTGGTGGTTCGAATCCCGGCCCGGGTGATCCCATGCCGAAGTGTCCTTGGGCAAGACACTGAACCCTAAGTTGCCCCCGATGGCAAGCTAGCACCTTGCATGCAGCTCTGCTACCATTGGTGTGTGAGTGTGTCTCATTTGTAAGTCGCTTGTAAAAAAATAAATAAATAAATAAAATGTAAAAATGATATTTCTGTAAAGCTGCTTTGAGACAATGTCCATTGTAAACTATATTAATTAATTAATTAATTAACTTGCCATCGGGAGAAACTCAGGGTTCGGAGTCGCATGGGCCAGGAACATGTGGAGTCACATGGGCCGGGAATCAAACCGCCGACCCTATGATTAGTGGACAACCCGCTCTACCACCTGATCCACAGCCGCCCAACGAGGATCTGGAATAAATGACCAGGAGAGACCTCAACAGTCAGGTGTTCATCCGTACAGTAACATTTTGAACACTTTTGAAGTGTTGTGTTGATGATGATGTCAGAAGACGATCACGCGTCTTCGCTACAGAGTAGAGTGTTCAAGCTTTTCTTCAGGAACGGCAGATCGACTCGGCGACACGGCCAGCAAACCGTCCGGATCTCGATCGGATTCAAATTTATGGTGGAAATGTTTAAAATAAATAAATAAATGGGCTCCGTCGACCGCTAATCGAGACCGCTGGAACCGGCTCGATAGAGAAGGTTGTTTTTCGTTACTGGACTCCGCGTCTCGAAGAAAAAAAAAAAGCCAGAGAAGGAGCAACAATTTTTTTTCCCCTCGACATAAAATACGTCATTAATTCAAATCATTTCACTTTTGAGGAATGTTTCACGAAGCCCGACGGCTCAGCTATTTCACAACGACGGCTGTGCATCGGATCTGTGATTGGTTTATTTGCTACCAAGTAAAAAAAAAAAATAATAAAAAATCCTCCAAGTGTGGCGATTCCATCGCTTTTACCAGGAGTGCTATTCTTTCGTGCGCAGACACCGAGGCGCGTCTCCGAGGTCACGTACGGCGTCTAAGCACATGCTCGGATAATCAGGAAGAAGGAATGAGCACCAGACGGGCTTTATTTCCTGTATTTACAAACCTTTACAGTGAGAAAAAAAAGAAGGTACGTGTGTAGGACGCATCATAAACATATTTACAAAAGTGCCAGAAGGATCAAAACTTCAGATACAGATATTATAAATTGTCCAGAAGGTTAGCATGGACGCTAGCTATGTAAAACCATAACTGGACCATGAGTAACAATTCTGAGCACTGAAATCTTACTTTGAGAACTAACTCATAGTAGTAATAATAATAATAATATAAAAATGCATCGGTGTCGATGTATGTAATTATGCCCTTGCGTGCAACCCAGACGAGCCAATTCAGACGGATAGACCTACAAACCATTTAAATAAACTGTATTATTCTAATAAAAGGATCTGGAAGTCCACACTGTCCGTAATGACGATCATATACGGTCCAGGTGTGCCCCTTCGTGTCTCAGCAGAGTGACAGGCCCTCCTTGGCGGCCAGCCGCTGCCTGTGGATGTTGTCCTGCTCTAGTTCCTCGTGACTCGGGTGCCAGAGCCGGGCGAGGATGCGCTCCATGTTCAGAGCGTACACGGTGTGAGACGGCATCGCGCTACGGTGCACCTGACCACAACACACACACACACACACACACACACACACATCAGTTTCCATGACATCTTACACTTCATAATGTTTCATCTCTTCTCCAACAGAGCTTTCAGTGGAATCTACCTAAAATTTGCAAAAGGCCAGCGTTAAGTAAATGAACCCAACCCGTGCCCTTAGTTTGTTTAGACGTTCTAGAGAGGAGACAGAGTGTTTCCGAGTCATCATACGCTCAAACTCCTGATATGAAATTCAATTTGATTGAAAGTGAAATTTTACGAAATTTTTTTTACGAATTTTTACGAAATGTTTTTACGAAATTTTTTTTACGAAATTTTATGAAATTCAATTTGATTGTATCGGTGTAGCGCTTCCAACAGTGGACATTGTCTCAAAGCAGCTTTATAGAAACATTTAAACACAGAATAGAGATTGTAAGTGTGTGAATTTATCCTTATTGAGTGAGACGGTGGAGACGGAAACCCCCCCCGAGATGATACGAGGAAGAAACCTTGAGAGGAACCAGACTCAGAAGGGAACCCGTCCTCATCTGGGTCACGACGGATAGTGTGAGAGTAAAAGGGGCGGCTGTGGCTCAGTCGGTAGAGCGGGTTGTCCACTAATCCACTAATCGTAGGGTTGGAGGTTCGAATCCCGGCCCGGCTGATCCCATGCCGAAGTGTCCTTGGGCAAGACACTGAACCCTAAGTTGCCCCCAATGGCAAGCTAGCACCTTGCATGCAGCCCTGCTACCATTGGTGTGTGAATGTGGTCTCATTAGTAAGTCGCTTGTAAATGTAAAAATGATATTTCTGTAAAGCTGCTTTGAGACAATGTACCATTGTAAAAAGCGCTATACAAATTGATAAATTAATTAAATTAATTAAATTAAAAGAACGTTCTTTACTGGTTTGTTGAACAAGTCCACTGTTCACTAACGGAGACCCGAGTGTAAAACTGTGCTACTTGCAGTCCCAAAGCCATCACAGCAACCCACAGTGAGAACGTCCTACCTAATACACAGTACCTAAACATTAGGACACACTAGTGACGTCAGGTAGATTAAGGCTAAGATTAAGATTAAGTAAAACAAACTGACACGCATTTACAGTTTATTCTCCCCCTCCCCCCCACCCACGAAGACCGGTTTACACCTCGCAAATTAACGGCGAGAGATATGAGGAGTACGATAGAAACACGTCGTACTCTTCATATCCATTAGAAATGCACAGAATTTAAGCGTTTTTAAATCCTACCTAAAAACCCGAAGCTTTTTCTTAATGGTTTTAACCGGATCAGATTGGATCTCTCTCTTTCGGTCTCTCGCAGAAAATAAACCCCCAAAAAAACACTCCGCTGTTCTGAACTAAAACGTCACAAGCCTGTTTTCATCCTTCAGAAACTAATTGCTCTCCTCTGTGAAAATAGTATGCGAATGCAGCCTAGAACATCACAGGGTGGCAAGACACCACAAAACATCACGCGAGACGATAACCGTGATTTTTTCACTGAAATATTCCTCCCGGAATAAACCGAGAGATTCAGACGTCACCTGTAGAGCCTCCAGTAGATCATACATGCTGATGGGAGGCAGGGGGGCGGGGGCACTGGAACCAGAGCAGGCCAGTAGGAAAGCAGCTTGCTGTTCTGCATCGTCTGGAGACACCTGAGGGGGCGGAGCAGCCGACAGCGAGGCACTGGGAGGGGGGCTGCGGGTAAACAGGCACACGACGATCAACTCCCTGCACAACCAAGTAAACTTACAGTGCCCTCCACTAATATTGGCACCCTTTGGTAAATATGAGCAAAGAAGGCTATGAAAAGTTGTCTTTATTGTTTTACTCTCATGGAGATCAAACAACAGGTTTATAAAACATTTTACTCCAATAATTTTATTGATTTTATACATGGTGTCACTGTCCTGGAGCTTTACACACCACACGCAGGTTCATAAGTGTTTGGACAGCGACAATTTTTGTAACTTTGCCTCTGTACACCACCACAATGAAATCACATAAAAACTATGTGAAAATAAAGGGATGCACATACTGTAACCATGACAACAATACTGAAGTAAATAAAAAAACTGCACTACTTTGTATCTGAGAATGAGATCCAGACCACGTGGCCAAAAGTATTTGGACACCTAAAAAGCACTATAGAATCCACAATATATTTATGGAAGCGAATAAAAACAATGCTCAAAATACAATAAATAGATAAATATTAATGTACATGACCAGTCAAACGTTTGTGGACAATCGACTGAAACGTTGCTCGTGATCTTAAAAAGCTTTTGATCTGAAGGTGCGTCACTGAATGCTTGAAATCGGTGTCGTAGACAAAAATATAATCGTGCCGACGTATTCATTTCTTCCGATAGAAGACGAACATCGAAATCGGTCGAGAAAATTTCGTCTACTTTCAAGATGCTAAAATACCAAATAATAAAAGATGACTAGTTTTATTTTAAAACCTGGAAAATAAAAATAAAGAATGAGCGTGTCTAAACTTGACCGGTAGTGTATATTAACCATTAATAAATATTACAGTAAACAAAAGATCCAAACTGAACCAAACAGTAACACTACACAAATAACAACTAAAAATATAGACATTCAAAATGAATTTAAAAAAAAAAAAAAAAACAACAACACTTCAAATAATACCAAAATTAGTAAGCGATAGATTTGATTTCCCCTCTAGAGGCCGCTCTCGTACAGTATAAAGACACTCCTGGATTTTTGCTGAGAACCGATAGTTCCGGCAAACGGTTATCGGTGCCGTTTAATTGGCAGTACCGATGAATCGGTCGAGCTCTAGTGTGAATAGGCAGAATGTGAAAAACCTGACCGTCTCAGGACACTACAAGCTAAAGACGGTGAAGTGACTCACTATTCGGTGACGGTGTGGTACGCAGCCAGGCTGTTCTTGAGGTACGGCTGCGGTGCGACGTCACTGCCGAAGGCGTACTGGAAACGTCCCTCTCTCAGACGATAGGCTCTTCTCCGAGACACCACCGCGGTGATGAGATCTTTTAAATGCACCTGAACAACAGGATGGATAGTTAAGACAAATAATAATAATAATAATAATAATAATAATAATAATAATAAAACTTATTACGCTTATGATACGCTACTGTACTTTATTTATTTTTGAGCACATACACAAACATATCATAGCTGGCTGGATTGTTCCAACCCGAACTTACTGATGATCAAACACACACGCACCTCCAGAGCGTACACGACAGTGCTCACGGCGTCCTCGGTGACGTTGTCGAGGCCCATCTCGAAAGCGGTCACCATCATGCGGGCCTCCAGCTGCCCCCTCGTGGGCAGTAAGAGCGTGTGAGAGCTGAGCTTCATCATCTCCTCCTCCTCTGCTCCGGCCTCGCGAGGGCTGAACGTCTGAGCTCCACTCAGCGGGTTCTGGGGCTGGAAGCGATGCTGGACAGAAACAAGCTGAGAAGATCAGTGGACACCACATACAAAAACATTTTTTAATTAAATGAAATAATAAAATCTTGGCATTCGACTCACGTCGAATTTCTGGCGCACGGAGGAAAACTTCTTTTTGCCTTTTGGCTTGGTGGGCTTTGAGGCAGAACCACTGGACCACTGCAGCGAACCGGGACCCTCTGCTGGAGAGAAATAATAATCGTGAAATATGACACGCACTTGTTTAATTTTCTCTTACGTGAACAGCAATCACAAAGCCAAGCGGAAAAGAAAAGTCTCCATTTAAATATTTCGATCAGGCTGATGTGCAGTGCATTTTGGATCATACCTGGTGTGGATACGATAATCTGGCAGCGTGTGAGAATGGCCAGCAGGAAGTCATTGTGGATGTGAACTGTAAAAGGGAAAAACAAGATCATGGCCACAATAATAAATAAATAAATAAATAAATAAATAAACAAATAAATAAATTCTATGACGTTCAAGTTATGTTTCCTTTTATCCATTATATAGGACAGTTCATCCTGTCGAATTCTAAACTCTGATTGGTCAGAAGGCGATTCATTTTCCATAACATAAACGTGTTTTTTTGAAACCATCAGCTTAAGCGTGGACTTAGAAGAAGTTTAATAAGTCAGTGAGGAAACTTTTTTATGTTTGGATGAACCTCCTGTCAGTCATTTTATAGACACGGTGTTCTACAGGCCAACTAAGATCCTGGAGGCGGAGCTTCGTGAGCATGGGTGGGAATGGTGGTGGTCGGGTGAGTCTCTGAAAGAAAATCATTCAAATGTCAACCCCACCCAAGCGTTAGAGACTGTTTGTGCGTCTCAGTCAGCCCCCTAGGTGATGAATCAGTGTGTGGCGCCGGTAAGGACCCTGGGCGGCTGTGGCTCAGTCGGTAGAGCGGGTTGTCCACTAATCCACTAATCGTAGGGTTGGTGGTTCGAATCCCGGCCCGGGTGATCCCATGCCGAAGTGTCCTTGGGCAAGACACTGAACCCTAAGTTGCCCCCGATGGCAAGCTAGCACCTTGCATGCAGCTCTGCTACCATTGGTGTGTGAGTGTGTCTCATTTGTAAGTCGCTTTGGATAAAAGCGTCTGCTAAATGAATAAATGTAAATGTCTCACTACACGTTTGGATGCCGATGACTCGGTTTCCGGCGGCACGACTACGTACTCGCATTGTAAAACCTCACCGCTGGCGTTTATCACCAACCGGCAGGACCGAGATCTTTCTACATTTATATACACGTCATATAAATTTGTTCTCTTAATCACGCGCGTTTCTGTCGCGGTATCTCAAGCAGGATCGTAGGCTCGCTAAAGGATTTTAAGAAAATAAGAAAGTCGTTAGTCTCAGACAAACCGTATACAGAACGTTAAATAAAGTTAGAAATCGCTGATGTACTGTAAATAATCATGTGAGAGTCACAACAACGATAACAAGCTGCTTACATTTGTACACGAAGCTGGCTGAGAGCTCGTCCAGCAATTTTTTCTCGAGGCTAGAGTCGTCACAAAACATGACGTCATTTCCAGTAGGGGAACGTAGGCCGCATCGATGCTCCCTGGTTTCTGTGGTGCATTGTGGGATTTTGCGATTGATACAGCTCTCAAAATGGCCGACTCCACGATCAGCGCCCTGACTACTGAACTACTGGGAGCTGAATCCTGAGGGGAAGGAAAGAAAAAAAAAAAAACAACCCCTACTAAACGCTCGCTCCAATACGTTGTCGTTTCTATAGCAACAACTCATTCATACTGACTTATAAGGCGGACGCTTGACTTAATGCAAGCCAAACAAACAAAAACAAATAAATAGATGAATTTAACGAAACTTGTATACTCGTTGACGTGGTGACGTTTTCTGAGACCTTCATGTAACATTCATGGGAGGAGTCTCCAGCGTAGAAACGCGCATTCGAACGCAAAACAAATTGTGTCATTGAAGACGCGTAGCGAGCACTAGAACTGAATTTAATTCAAACAGGCTGCTGAAAAAAAATATGACAGGAAATGTTCTGGGAAGAAGTAAAATCTAATAAGAGTAGTCGTAGTGTTTGAAATAATCCAGTAAACTCGGGGACTGATCCGAAGCGGGAAACTGAAGCGCTTTACTAGCGGGTTCATGAACTCAAAACGCGTGTGAGATCAATCAGACGTGTACATACACGCGATGCAATCCTAATATCACACCTCGCTTCAGCACAAAATCCTGTGAAAGCACAAGTGAACAGTAAGGTGCGGTAGAGCGGGTACGTCGGGGTGTGAAAACGTAACGTAACGACGCACTGAACGGAGGCGAGACCAATCAGATAGGGTTTACAGGAAAATACACTCGAGTCTTATTGACTGACGGTCTCTCGAGTCTGCAGGAAAACAAGGCGTGTACATGTCTATACGAGATCCAGTTTATGTGAACATGATCTGAGCAGAGCAGAAGGAAAGATAAATGTACTCTAGATGGCGCTGTAGCAGCTAAACCCATACAAGCCTAGTTAGAAAGGTTTTAGATTTTAATCGGTCTGGTAATCCTACGAACAGTGACAACACTAAATCCCACTCATTATGACCGTGTCCTACACTGACGTGCGCTACAATCACTCAAACAACTCAGTTTCACCTTGTAGTGGCGGCTGTGGCTCAGTCGGTAGAGCGGGTTGTCCACTAATCCACTAATCGTAGGGTTGGTGGTTCGAATCCCGGCCCGGGGGATCCCATGCCGAAGTGTTCTTGGGCAAGACACTGAACCCTAAGTTGCCCCCGATGGCAAGCTAGCACCTTGCATGCAGCTCTGCTACCATTGGTGTGTGTGAGTGTGTCTCATTAGTAAGTCGCTTTGGATAAAAGCGTCTGCTAAATGAATAAATGTAATGTAAATGTAGTGTATTTTTGCAGGTTCGATAGGTTTTCAAAGTAACATCTTTGTCATCTGATTACTTTTCACACGCAGGACTCATTCAGTACGTTTACACGGACAACTATAATCCGATATTAACCCGAT
This sequence comes from Noturus placidus, assembly GCA_022414735.1. Classification (NCBI taxonomy): domain Eukaryota; kingdom Metazoa; phylum Chordata; class Actinopteri; order Siluriformes; family Ictaluridae; genus Noturus; species Noturus placidus. The sequence continues at coordinate 83,767 of JAFFST010053300.1, forward strand.
ACTCTGATTAAGAAACCAGCATGTAAACAGAAATCTTAATCGGATTCAAGTCATAATCGAAGTAAACACAAATAGAATGAAGACGTGTGGAGTATTCCTGTTTTAGTCGCGTTATCGATGTGTATTACAGACATGTACACACCTTAATCACATTATTAACGTCGTGACAGTTTTCACCGCATCGTGAGACAGGACACGTTCACACACGGCAGCGCTCAACCGAGAGAGCATGTCTGCGTCCCAAACCGTGTACTTACCTACTATATAGTAGCAGAAATACGTGCATCTCGGCTGTTATAAATAGAACGCAAGTACGCAGTTTGGGACGTAGTCCACATCTTCAAGCGGTCATCTATTAGCACGTACGGCAAAAATAAAACACTCAGAACTGTACACGGTCCCATAACGAAGACCAACCGTATGTCGATACGTGAAATGCTCTAGGGACGTCGGACGGCGTGACATGGGAACGTAATGACATGTGATGTTAATCCATACATGATCTATAACATGTAAGACGGGAACATGACAGGAGTACTCTCATGTAAACACCGTAATCAGAATAAGGTCAGTTAATTCGATTACTGCTGTCCGTGTAAACCGTAGTGAGTAACGTAATCAGATTACAATATTAAAGCAGTAATTAATCTGTACCGGATTATTTATTTTAGAGTAATTGACTGGTTAGCACGTCCGCCTCACACCTCCAGGGTCCGGGGTTCGAGTTCCACCGTGGTCATGTGTGTGCGGAGTCTGCATGTTCTCCCCGTGTGTCGGGGGTTTCCTCCGGGTACTCCGGTTTCCTCCCCCAGTCCAAAACACATGCATGTTAGACTGATTAGTGTGTCTAAAGTGTCCGTAGTGTATGAATGTGTGTGTGAGTGTGTATGTGATTGTGCCCTGCGATGTATTGGCACTCTGTCCAGGGTGTAACCCCGCCTTGTGCCCGATGCTCCCTGGGATAGACTCCAGGTTCCCCGTGACCCTGACAAGGAGTAAGCGGTTGAAGATGGATGGATGGATGGATGGATGGATGACTCGACACCGGTACTTGCATCATTATCCGCTTATATTATTGCTATAATCAGCGGCATGACGGTGTTCAAAATGACAATAATATGGTTTATCGCGATTCTTCCCGGGACGATATCGCGTGCACTAAAAGTGTTTACAGGGCCAGGATCAGTCATATATATATATATATATATATATATATATATATATATATATATGAAGCGGGTGTATTTATTTAATAAAATCTCACCATTATCGTGTCCCAGAAGGCGGCGCGCCTCAACATCAAACTCCTCTTTACTGATTTTCTGTTTGAACCACAGCTTCAAATTCGCCCAGTAACTAACAAACAAACAAACAAACAAACAAACAAACAATGAATGAATTGTATATAAATGGTGCATTGGAGACTGATACAGAGAACACTCAGAAACTAGAGGCATCTCCACGGTGTCACGTGATGTGCATGTAATAGCCGGCTAATTAGCTTAGCTAAGCATGCAACTGAGCTAGCTGGCTGATTTAGCACACATCTCACTCAGCCTTAACGCTCGCTCTCTCATTAAGAAACCTTATGATCATGATTATTATTATGATGATGATGATGATGATGATGATGTGACACGCTCACTGCTTTATATTGTCCCCGATGGCGTCCGTTAAGTTCTTCTTCGCCAGCTCCAGTTCGCTCGCGTGAGCTGCCATAGCGACATCGGCGCCTACCATCGAGCTCGACTCAAGGGCGCGGGGGGTCAACGCTGAGGTTCAAACCGCTCCGCTGTCCCGGAAATAGCGCGGGTGTTATGATGTGTAAGATCGCGATGTCACCGGGTCGAGTCTGTAACGTCGTCGTGCAACACTAAAGGGATTTTGGCCTGTTTTACAGCTCTGGAAGGGGGGAAAAAAAAAAAACTTCACCGCCCCCTGGTGTTCAGGAGTGGTACAGCTCAACACTTCTCAGACCAGCAGCTCGCAGGTGCTAGCATTTTAATCCAAAATGGCGGAACAGGTTCATCATTCATTTGGAAAATAATAATAAAATAATGTTTTCCCTATATATATATATAATATATATATATATATATATATATATAAGTGACCATGAGCATTGAGAGAGCCTCCATATAAATAAATAGCTAATCTATTCTTCTTCTTCCTCATCCTATTCTCCATCCATCCATCCATCTTCAACCGCTTACTCCTTTTCAGGGTCACGGGGAACCTGGAGCCTATCCCAGGGGGCATCGGGCACAAGGCGGGGTACACCCTGGACAGAGTGCCAGTCCAACGC
>JAFFST010053300.1:98462-117212 GCA_022414735.1 Noturus placidus
TGAGGCCTGAAATGTGGCAAAAGTTCGAACAGTTCAAGGGGGCCGAATACTTTCGCAAGGCACTGTATATATGTGGAGTTTGCATGTTCTCTCCGTGCGCCGGGGTTTCCTCCGGGTACTCCGGTTTCCTCCCCCAGTCCAAAGACATGCATGTTAGGCTGATTGGCGTGTCTAAAGTGTCTGTAGTGTATGAATGGGTGTGTGAGTGTGTATGTGATTGGGCCCTGCGATGGACTGGCACCCTGTCCAGGGTGTACCCAGCCTTGTGCCCGATGCTTCCTGGGATAGGCTCCAGGTTCTCCGTGACCCTGAAATGGTGTAAGCGGTTGAATATGGGTGGATGGTTGGATATATAGCTACTTTTATTTATTTATTTAAAAAAAATCAGTATGTGCTACTACTAATAGTGTTTAAAAATGTGTAAGAAGTTTGTAGGTTCCCTCACAGAGTTGCTGTGAAGGATGTGCTGAGAATCTTGGCTGGTAACACACTGCTTCTAAGTGTTCTTCCATAGATATTAGTTTTAGGAACACGTTTAACAGACATCACATTTCCACAACATGGACATGTGGAGCTCCTGGAAGGAAACGCCTGCTCTCTCTGATTAAGGCTGACAACGCCACAGCCAAGTGACAAAGCGTTCAGTAAAGTGCGAGCTGTGCTTTCTTTCCAAAACTCCTACCATAACTCTCCATCCCTGTTATTCCTTCTCTCGTTCTTTCCCACCACATATCAATTTAGAGTAATTGAGAGATGGAGGAAGATTACAGAGAGAAAACAATGCTCGCTCAACTGGTTGCAGATGAAATCACAAAACAGCTACAACTTCCTATTTAAGCAATCGTTCTTGTTCTCGTAGAATCTCAGAAGAAAGCATTCCAGAGATGTTTATCGAATGAGCCCTTAGAGAACCCTTTGTGGTAGGGTTTATACCGCACACTTACCCAGTCATTAATTAAATTCAATTCAATTCAATTTTATTTGTATAGCACTTTATACAATAAACATTGTCTCAAAGCAGCTTTACAGGAATATAAACACAGTACACACACAGTAAAGGTGCGAATTTATCCCAACTGAGCAAGACACTGAGTGGCAACAATGGCAAGGAAAAACTCCCTAAGGTATTAAGAGGAAGAAACCTTGAGAGGAACCAGACTCAGACGGGAACCCATCCTCATCTGGGTCACAACAGATATTCTTAAAGAGATAATTATTGATCTATATGTAATCTGTTTGGCTTTGAAAAAAAGCATTTGTCCCAGCAGTCTGGATTTGGAGTAGATGAGAGCTCCATCCAATAGTAGGACCTCCGAGACCGATCATGCAGGTCCGGAGAGCAGAACTTTTCATTACATACACTTTTAGAAAAATGTGTTCTTCTAGGGTTCCTTATGTTTCGTTATTATTACTATTATTATTTTTTATTTTGCTAAGAAAGAGTTCAGAGCTTCCAAAACAAGCATTCTACATGGAACCCTTTCTGGTAGCGAAATGCTTTTATAGTAAAATAAATGAATAACTAAATAGAAATCAGAAACTAAATATTAAGGGTTTCTCGAGATGGACAACCACAGAACCCTTCAAGAATGTGTGCCTGAATATATATATATATATATATATATATATATATATATATATATATATATCAAAGCAAAATGTTAAATGATTGACAGGTTCTAGGTATGAAGAAGTAAACAATGACCAGTAATTTGTTGTTTGTACTTCGCACCTACACAGTTTATAGAAACCTTTTCCGATACTAGCATGCTATTGTAGGATTCTACAAATAATCTTTAAGGGTTTCTCAAGATGGACATTGAAAGAACCATTAAGAGTTCTTTGAAGAACCCCCCTTTTTTCCTAACTGGGTAAAGCATGTGGTACAAACTGCAAAATATTGCTTATTATTTACATCTTAATACCTAGAACCTGTCAAACTTTCTACCTCTCTTGGAACATCTTGGTTCTTGAAGGGTTCTGTAAGGGTTCATTGGATCATGAAAGGGTGCTTAGCCTCTTTAAAATGTTTTACCTGGAACCCTTTCTGACAGCGTAACATATCATTGTAGGATCCTAGAAAGAATTTTTAAGGGGTTGATGAAAAATCCTTAAAGAACCCTTTGTTCAATCAGTGTATGTGTTTATTCGGTAAGCACAAACTCCAAATCATTAGTCACCATTCTCTTCTTAATGCCTTGAACCTGTCTTGGTACTTGGTACACCCTTAGAATAAAGGTTGTTAAAAGGTTCTACCTCGAACCTTTTATTATAGCGGAAAATTCCATCATAAGCTTTCACATCATACCTATAAGTGTCATTTGAGAGGAATAACTAAAGAGCCCTTAAGGGGTTTAAGAACATTTAGAAGCACAGCAATCCCCTATGATGAATCTCAATCCCTTTTACTCTACTCCACTTTATTCTTTCTCTCATTATTTCCCAGCACCAGAGACGGACAACGATTACAGACAGAAAACAATGGTCGCTCAACTGGTTGCAGATGAAACCACAAAACAGCCACAGCTTTTTATTTAAGAAATAGTTCCTTTTGCCGTAAAAGAACACAAAAATAAAGCTTCTTGGAATGCTATGAGTATTGTACTGACAATTTCCACTGAGTTTCCAGTTTACAGTTGTTCAGTAAGAAACCTGAAATCTCCAAAAGCAGTTCGGTGATCTGGTCATCTGGAAAATCTACAAATGCATTTCTTTTATTTTGAAGTATTGTTGATTTTTTTATTTAATTAATGCCAATATATAGCAATTCACATTTTTGCTATACAGTTTGATCTACTTCTATACCCAGAACTGTTGAATTCTGTATTCTGATTGGTCAGAAGGTGCTGATAATTTTTTTTTTTTCTGACAGTTGTGCAGCTGAAATTGATATTAACTCAGCCCTAACTCTAATACTATAGTACACTAATAACTCTAATATTATGATCAAAATATGAGCATTACTTATGTAAATAAGCATAGTTTTGAATTGATAAGTGGATACCAGTATCTGTATTGATGAATACTAAATTGTTAAAAACTTGTCAGATCACACTGTCTTGAATCTAATGGCAACTTCCACTTCAATTTCATTCTTCTACTAAATATCTAAATGGTGCACTTATATAGCACTTTTATCCAAAGCGCTTTACATTGTGTCTCATTCACCCATTCACACACACACACACACACACACACACACACACACACACACACACACACACACACACACACCAATGGTAGCAGAGCTGCCATGCAAGGCGCTAACTTGCCATCGGGGGCGACTTGGGGTTCAGTGTCTTACCCAAGGACACTTTGGTATGTGGAGTCACATGGGCCAGGAATTGAACCGCCAACCCTACGATTAGAGGACAACCCGCTCTACCACCCGCGCCACAACCACCCACTGACTGACGCTTTTAATTTTCTTCCATAGTTTTTCATTTATTTAATGGTTTCTGAAGTTCATCATAAGTGAACAGAAAAATCCAGCTTGTCTATAAACCCTCATTTTAAACCCATACACAGGGTTGAAGGTGATCGGTTGGTTCATTTCTTACAAAAACATTAACTGGGAGGCAACATAATAATTATCTGACTTAACTTCCAGTGCTATCAGACCGAGTCTGTTTTTTCACAACAATGAAGAAGGGAGTTTCAAGACTGCAGCACTTTTAGGCTGGGAAATAATCCAAGAATCTTTCTCGTTATAACATTTCAGACAGCTTGAAAGGCCTGGATACCTTCACAAAAACACTTAAATCATGACTGCTCATTTTTTTTTCTCTGTCACATTGTTTATATGCACAAGACCTTGGCGTAGTTCTTCCTGTGATTTACTCCTGCCTGATCAGTGCGTATTTGAAACTAGAGTTGGGTCACGGGATACCATTTTTACACAGCTGGCAGTACTCTGTGTCAGTCAAGTACTTACAATTACAGCAATTGATCCCCCGCCCCCCCCAGAAAAAAAAACAAAACAAAAAAAAAAAAAAATCAAACAAATATGGATCTGGCCCGTTATGGTTGGCTTGGGTTGTAAGGAAGCACAGTCAATTTCTCTTGGAAAATGGAAAATGAGACAATATACCTTGGCTTGCTTTGTCACACATAACACAGTTTTCTTTTCTTTTCTTTTTTTTACATTCAAGGCTCATTATATTGATACATGATCCAGGTCACAAAACAGAATACACTCATAGTTCCTTTTAGGAGGAGGGTTCTCATCCCTTTGTTGGCCAGTGACCCCAGTTTAAGGGTCGAAATTCTTGTCCCATAACCATCCCCCACCCCCTCCCCACACACATCGGACATGAAATTAAATTAAATTAAATTAAATTGTTATACATCAAAGAAGGAAAGATCAGTTTTTAAAGAATTTTAAAAGAATCAGTGTGCATAAGAACTGCAGCCACTCTATAATCTCCCCTAATTAGAGGACTGGGCTTGTGCGTCACACTGGATCTTATCAAAGACTGGAGACGTTGTCAAAAGCATGCATCACATAATTGATTGTTTCATCCAACTTAGAGTGCTACTTTGATTTGATACACACAAGAGCACTGAAGCCTGCACCCCATAAATAAGTGCTAGTGGTATGTGTGTCAGTTTAGCCAAGTTCATATATTGCATTTTGTGTAATATTCTCATGAGAATAAAGCCCATTTTACACCAAATTCATTGCTGCCTTGGACACACTGGGGCATGGAACATTCATTTCTGTGCTTTGTTGCCCTAAGTTACTCAATATAACGCAAAAATATCTATAAATCCATCCATCCTCTACCACTTACGCCTTTATCAGGGTTGCGGGGAACCTGGAGACTATCCCAGGAAGCATCGGGCACACCGCAAGGCAGGGTACACCCCGGACAGGGTGCCAGTCCATCACAGGGCACAATCACATACACACACACACATTCATACACTACGGACACTTTAGACACGTCAATCAGACTAACCTGCATGTCTTTGGACTGGGGGAAGGAACCGGAGTACCTGGAGGAAACCCCCGACGCACGGGGAGAACATGCAAACTCCACACACACATGGCCCCGGCCGGACTCGAACCCCGGACCCTGGAGGTGTGAGGCGAACATGCTAACCACTAAGCCACAGTGCACCCCGTATCTATAAATATTATTGAAAAAAAAATACACCAGACAATTCCACAGTCTGTTGTAAAATGGACTTAAGAGAAGTGCCAAACTGTATGAAGGCCAATATACTGTACATTTACACTTATAGCATTTAGCAGATGCTAAATGAAGGGAAAGGAGTGAAAGTTTTAATTATTGTAAATAGTCCAGAAATCAATTTCATGTACATTGAACTACATTCAAACATAATGGTTGATAAAAATCTGCTGTGACCCCCATCTGCATCTCAGGTCAACCTATGCCTTGGTGGTTCTGTGTACAACAAATGGGTTCCTGGAAACAGTTTTTCATCTGGATAATATTTAGTCTACATTTGTTTATTTGATCCATCTTTAAGTGGCTTAAGGAAGACAGTATAGTATGAACTTACTGAAAAGCTCTGCACCTTGTCTGAGAAGATGCTGGGTTCTTATAGCACAGAGACGCCAGACCAAACCACAGTCTCTGGCCTGAGATACAATATCCTGAGATGGGTTTTCTTCAAAAGGGTTGCGTAACTCCAGGATATGATCAAATCTTCTTGACATCCTATCCTAGGTCACAGCTCTGTAGAAAAAGAAATGTGGGAAACAAACATCGTAACTGCTCAAAAATGTCAGGGAAGATAATCTGTGATGAGTCTCTTTGTTCTTTAAGGTGACAGTGTTTGTACAAGAGCTGGAAACAATCACAATGGGACCAAGTTCCTGGAGCCTTTGTGTCCTCTTGTGTGCCTGGACATGTGGACAAAGTATCGGCCTGTCAAGGAGACGGAGAGCCTGGGAGGAAAAGGGAGAAGATGGCCCTAAAAAGTGCTCATACACCTTCCTGGTCCCTGAGCAGAAGATCACAGGGCCTATCTGTGCAAGTCGCGGACCCTTGCTTCCAGACAAAGATCGCATAACCAGGATAGACATAGCAGATGTCCGTGAGCTGATGTCCAAGCAACGACGTGAGATAGACACCCTGCGGATGGTGGTGGATGTGGACGGCAACATGGTGAGTGAGATGAAACTGCTGCGGAAGGAGTCTCGTAACATGAATTCCCGCGTCACACAGCTCTACATGCAGCTTCTGCATGAGATCATTCGCAAGCGGGACAATTCGCTGGAGCTCGCACAACTTGAAGGCCGCATCCTCAACGCCACAGCAGAAGCATTGCGGCTCTCAGCCCGCTACAGGGACCTTGAGGCCCGATTCTCTACTCTTGCTGCTGTGGTCAATAACCAGTCCGTTCTGATTGGTGCTCTGGAAGAGAGGTGTCTGCAAGTGTATGGGAATCACAGGCAGGAGCCACTTCCCCCGCCGCTTGTTCAGGTGGTTCCTGAGAACATTCCAGTACATGTGCACCGTTTTTCCAATGAGATCCAGAGGGTCCACAGCCGGGCTCTCGCCAGGGAGAGGGGATCCAGAGCAGGACCAGAACCCACTGAAAGTACCCTAGAACTCAAACGGCCACTGACTGGCAACTTTAGCTCTGAAGGTAAGTGAGAATCAGTCTCTAACAGATAATCAATCATAAGCAGACCAGGGTTTAGTAAAAATCATGACTCAAGGGTTCTTTGGATCGCTAAGGGTTCTAGCTCGCCCAAGATGGCCTACTTTGTCTGAAAAGGAAGGAGGGTTCTAACTTTAAAGATTAGTGAAGTCATGCAGAAATGAAGAAGGGTTCAAGATGGATTCTTTATTGTAAGCATATTAGATGCAGCACTGCACAATGTGTCACATTGTTCATTTCTTCATCTTCAGTAAATGCTTTATTCTAGTCAGGGTTGTTGTTTTTTTTTATATTTTGGGATATCAAACCATCTATGTACAAAAAAAAGTGCATGGATTTGTCTGTGGAATTGATCAGCATTGGTCGAAAGAGGGGGATACCGTTGTTCAGAATTTCCCTGGGTTCAGGTGGAAGTGGGATTACAAAAACTATCCAGACCTTTTGCACACCTTTGAAGTTCAAGTCATGAAATTAGAGTCTGTCCAAATGTCAGCTTCTTGGCCTGAAAATCAGACTTTGCACATTTTTAGACATATTTCAAGGTCTCTGCTTTCTTTCAGTCCAACAGACCACAAAGTATGTGACAGCCATGCTACTTCAGCTTGTGAGATCTTTTACCAAGCTCTCAGCACAATTTTAAATGCACCAAAACCACAAGTAGGAAGTGTCCATGTTTGTTTTTACTCCCTACCTGTCTTCTGTTCACCGTCTGTTCCAGAATTTATTTTAAAGAAACGTAATTGCAGAGGTAGAAAGCCGTACGAGAAACCTATTTTAAAACTTTCCAACATTTCCAGAAATTAACACGTAGATATATATTTATATTCCTAATGAGCTAGTCACAGAAAAAAGTGGTGAGGAAAAACATCCTGAGACGACATGAGGAAGAAACCTTGAGAGGAACCAGACTCAAAAGGGAACCCATGCTCTTCTAGGTGACAGGATAGTGTGATTCGAAACTATTAGCCTAGTACAATAGTACACTATTAAGTCAAACAATACTAAGTGTATTGAAAGGATGTTTCTTATGGAGCCTTTATGATTACAGCAACAGTTTTGAGGTACACATCTACAGTATCCTGGTGAGATTATCCACTGAAGCAAGGGTGAATGAACTGTTTTTGGGAAGTGCAATTTTTAGGGTATCTACAGTATGTGGGAACTAATGTGTATTGAAATGGGCATTTATTTGTTCTTGTACCCTTCTTAATTTTGAGGTCCTTTCCGTGACTGCCTTCATGCTATGCAGGCTGGGCAGGCCACAAGTGGGATGTACCTGCTTAAACCAGATGAGAGTGACAGGCTGATGCAGGCGTGGTGTGAGCAAGATGTGGACAACGGAGGCTGGACCATCATCCAGAGAAGGAAGGATGGATCTGTTAACTTTTTCCGAAACTGGGATAGTTATAAGGTGAAGTGAAGCTCTAAGGCTCATCTCCATCTCCACATTTAGTCATTTCTGTTAAAGCAATCCATTGAGCTTTTAATGTCAAGGTTACAGATTATGCAAAAGTTCTATTACTTTGCTCCAATTGCTAAATAATTATCCAAGTACTGAGAAATTAAACTTAAATGAAAGTATAGATAATGTGTCTAAATCTTACTCACTTAAAAGTGGAAGTATCCAGCCAAAAATGCACTCAAGTGAAAGTCAAAGAGTTGCTACTTAAAAAAAAAGAAAAAGAAAAAGTGCTTAAGTATTTAAAAGTAAAACAAAAAACTTAAAAGTTAATATCAGTTAATGCCAGATTTTTATTTTTTAGAAGGTGAGTTTTAGTTTAAAGCAACTATGGCATTTTACCTGAAAATATCATTCACTTTCTGGAAGTTTGCTGGTCATATGCATATATAGTTTGAAAATTAATGAGAGATAAAATATTCTGAAAATATCCATTATGTACCATTAGCTAGAATTTGGACTTTGGCATCAATGCTAGTTTGACCTAGCATTAGCAAATTGGTCTTTATAGGTGTTTTTCTACAGTGATAAACTGAAGTAATTGGACACTAAACTGAAGTAATTGGACACTAAATTGAAGGGATTGGACACTAAATTGAAGGGATTGGACACTAAACTGAAGGGATTGGACACTAAACCGAAGGGATTGGATGCTAAACTGAAATAATTGGAAACTAAACTGAAGGGATTGGACACTAAATTGAAGGGATTGGACACTAAATCGAAGGGATTTGTTGTTAAACTGAAATAATTGGACATTAAACTGAAATAATTGGACACTAAACTGAAGGGATTGGATTGGATGCTAAACTGAAATAATTGGACACTAAACTGAAGGGATTTGATGCTAAACTGAAATAATTGGACACTAAACTGAAATAATTGGACACTAAACTGAAGGGATTGGATGCTAAACTGAAATAATTGGACACTAAACTGAAGGGATTGGACACTAAAATGAAGGGATTTGATGCTAAACTGAAATAATTGGACACTAAACTGAAGGGATTGGATTGGATGCTAAACTGAAATAATTGGACACTAAACTGAAGGGATTGGATTGGATGCTAAACTGAAATAATTGGACACTAAACTGAAGGGATTTGATGCTAAACTGAAATAATTGGACACTAAACTGAAGGGATTGGATTGGATTGGATGCTAAACTGAAATAATGGGACACTAAACTGAAGGGATTGGATTGGATTGGATGCTAAACTGAAATAATTGGACACTAAACTGAAGGGATTGGATGCTAAACTGAAATAATTGGACACTAATCTAAAGGGATTGGATGCTAAACTGAAATAATTGGACACTAATCTAAAGGGATTGGATGCTAAACTGAGTCCATTCTGTTGACATATAGCATACAGTCATTGGATGGATGACTTCATGATTTGTAATAGTTGTGTTTTGAAGGTCTGAGTAAAAAAATTAAGGAGTAAGTGTAAGTTGTTGTTTTTTTTTTCATTTGGAATTGCAATTACGAATCGGCATTAAATTCAATAATCCTCAATAAAGTGTAAATATACCAAAATAGTATAGTAGCAAAGTACAATTACTCAAGTATTTTCCACTCTTGGCTTCAACATTCTTCCACACCCCTGTATCCTAAAGCAAAGTATCTTCACTTTGACAAACTGCCAAGAAACAGAAGGCAGCAAAGCAGGAAGGCGCACTGTGTGCCAAACCTCTTTATGTTCTTTCCAGACTGTGGGTTCTTTTGCACCGCTGTCATGGGTGATTGAGGGTACTGTGCTGTTCAACTTTGCCAGAAATGTGAAGCCCTATTATTTCTACCTAACACTGACTCTCAGGACACTTCTCCCCTGTCTCCCACACAGCCACACTCGCAAGTGAAAGATGACTCTCGAAACCTCAGGACATTTTGTCATGATTCCAGTTCTAATGGAAAACCTCGTTCTGAACCAATGAGATTATGTTACTTCTCTCTCTTCAGGAAATACCTTTGGCTGCAAACTGTGCTCGCTTGCATAAAACACACACAAATGACATAGTCGCTGTCCAATATTTGTATGTGGTTCAGGGCAATTCAAGCAGACTGAGATATCAGCATTTTTCAAATCAAATTGTGCTCCATTGGAATCAAATACATGGTTCATCAGGGAACTCCAGAGGTCATGCATTTGCATACAAGTAATTCAGGAGTTTACTAATTTCTCCATTTACAGCAGGTTAATAAAAAGTTACTCAGGCCTCATTGACAGTAACAAGCTTCCCTTCCAGTTTTGATCCAATGTAATAAAGCACCACTGTTAATAAAATCACATTTCCTTTCCTTCCACTCCAGCAAGGTTTTGGCAACATAGATGGTGAGCACTGGCTGGGCTTGGAGAATATTTACAACTTAGGCAAGCAGGGAGATTACAAGTTGCTGGTGGAGCTTCAGGACTGGATGGAAAAGAAGGTGTACGCAGCCTACAGCAGCTTCCATCTGGAGCCTGAGAGTGAATCGTATCGCCTGCGTCTGGGCACTTACCAAGGCAATGCTGGGGATTCTTTAACCAGCCATAATGGCAAACAGTTCACTACGCTGGATCGGGACAAGGATGCCTTCTCAGGTTATTACTGTTTCAGGTTATTATGTGCTTCAGTGATGGCTGGTTGTGATAGAATGGCGAAATCTAATATCTATAAATATTAGTGTTGAGCAAGGCTGATTGGCATGTCTAAAGTGTCCATAGTGTATGAATGTGTGTATGTGATTGTGCCCTGCGATGGACTGGCAACCTGTCCATGGTGTACCCCGCCTTGTGCCCGATGCTCCCTGGGATAGGCTCCAGGTTCCCCGTGACCCTGATAAAGGAGTAAGTGGTTGACGATGGATGGATGAATGGAATGCATTATATCACAAGGTCTCATTGACGGCACGATAAGAATGATTGTGGGGAAAACTATTGCACACAAACACTTACCAACATTTTTCAAGTGTGTAATGTTTCACTGGATTCATACAGGGTTTCCTTGGCAAAACCAAATATTTTAAACAGAAAAGACCACCCTTGACACGACCCTGTCTTATCTGGTGTACTGAATGTTATAGGTTTTTCCTGTCATTGTGTAAAACTGCAATATTCCAGCACAAATTAGAAACGGTTTTTATTCTTCCTCTTTTGTCCTGTCTAACCTCACTACAGGAAACTGCGCTCACTTCCATAAAGGTGGCTGGTGGTACAATGCATGTGGCCAGACCAATCTCAATGGAGTGTGGTACTCTGGCGGCGTGTATCGCAACAAGTTCCAAGACGGCATCTTCTGGGCGGACTACGGCGGAGGCTTCTACTCTATGAAAGCTGTGCGCATGATGATCAGACCTATTGACTGAAGTAAAAACAAAGCTAAATCCGGAACAGAGTTTTTAATACCTACATCACTGTGCATATGCAGTGGCAAAACTTTAGGAACTTTAGAAGAGCTGGGAGTGAATTCTTAATTCAGCTTTCAAGTAAATATAATGGCCAACTTGATCAACTTCACGAACCCAGATCTTTGGAGGTCCACCTGCATACAAGGCCTTTATACAAACTGCATCATAAATCAAAAGTACATGCAGTTTCATGGTTTCATTTCTCCATGGAGAATGTTGTTAAAATGCCACTGTGGTTAGCTTAGAGCTTATTTGTAAAAAAAAAAAAAAAAAAGCCCAAAATGAATTATTTTTATTTCTTTACTTATCCTTCTACTTTCCTGCTGGGGGTTGTGGTCACAACAGCTCGAGAAAGTCAGCCCAGATTTCGAAATTCAATTAAATTTGATTTGTGTAGCACTTTAAACAATAGGCACTGTCACAAAGTTTTTACTTTTGATTAAGATCTGAATGCCTGGTCACAGATTCCAGCTTCTCCATGGTGATCCACAGATGTTCCCATCCAACTCTGAGATAATATTTCCAGCAGGTCTTGGGTCTGCCTGGAGGTCTCTGTCGAGTGGGACATGCCTGTTACAGCTCTAGCGGGAGCCTTGTGGGGTGCCAAAACCTCCTGAATGGGCTCCTCAGAATCTTTCTCCACCAGCAAAGTGACATTCCAAATGACCAAAGCCAGTTTCCATTGCAACGGTCTGGTACACGGTCTGACCATCTAAGGCTGCTTTCACACAGCCACTAGTTAATAGTTTGAATTGAACCCTGGTACATATCCCACCTTGGTGCAGTTCTTTAAGCAGGTGAGTTCACAGCAATCACACATGCGTGTGTCCCAAAACAACTGGTTTGGGGCGTCTGATCAAGGTGGTCTCAGTCTGCATCTCAAGCCTGGTTTGATCGCAGTGAGAAAGTTATTCGTCTCTGAATTGACCCGACTGCAGGAAGTGAACCAAACATGCTATGTGTTTTGGACTGTTATTGTACCTGACCCCCATCGTTCATCCATCTGTATGTAAAGACTGTATCCTCCAGGAGCATTCAGTGAACCAAAATACATTAAATCTGACAAAGAACATCATAGGGATGCCATTAAACCAAATCGGTGATGATAGAGTAGACTTTGAGTAAACCCGTCCTAAAAGCAGGTGGTAAATAAAACAAGTAAATAACAACTTCCTCAGATATGGATTTGGAAGCTGCAAAATAGCAAATAATAATAATAATAATAATAATAATAATAATAATAATAATAATAATAATAATAATAATATTATTCAGTCCTGCATGTCAAATTCAACAAAGCAACTTAAGAGCTTATCCAGATCTGTGCTCAGTTTAGGTTACTCTGTCTCTGCCGAATAAATGTCACTTTCAGTGATGAGGTGTATAACAGTTTATAAATTATTTTGACACGGTTCTTCTCACATTTGGCAACCCAGCCTGCTTCATGACTGGCTGGCATTGTGCTCTAGACTGCCATGGTTTATTCCGATCCAAATAAGCGCTGATGAAGTCAGAGTACTGTGGAAAAAAAACAACACCTCTTTGTGCACCTCTTGAGTTTAAATCAAATCTAGTGCTGGATGTTTTGACCATTTAAAAAAAAAGGCAAAGAAGAAAGAATTACAGCCTAATTTTGGTAGTTTTTTTTTTGAGATTTGACAAAAAAAAATACATTTAAAAAAAAAAACTAAAGGAAACTGCAGTCCAAGCAAAGGGCCTCAGAGGGGTACGGGCACAGACAATGAGAAACAGATTGCTCAAACCCAAACAGAGCTTGGAGGAAAAAAAAAAAGAAAGTGAGGAGAGTTGGTGGAGGTGGGGGAAGAACGGTTAAAAAGGAAGTGAAGTCGAACTGTGCTGAAGGTTATTTTTTTTTTTTACCCTCCTCTAAAATACAAAGACGTTCACATTCTTTCCAGGAGAAAGCACAGGGAACGTTGTTTGATCTCAAGTGTTGCAAATCCCTGTGGGCGGTAATCGCAAGCGAGGTCTAAAGCATCCTGGAGACCGACTCATGGACCGCAAGGACTTAAAGGAGCCTCGAATATCAATGTAGTCTGAATGTACCCTGGCGTCAAAATATTATGCATCCCTGACCTCAGGAGTATCGTATTGCTAGAACCTTCCTTTCGATAACGAAAAATAAAGTTATCTTGGACACTGATCAGTGTGGTGGATCGCTATGTCAATATATTTCGGCTATTAATACATGTACGTCTGTCGAACACATCACTCACCACCAAAGTACTCAGCTAATATCTCTGTGCTGACAGAATGTGGGACTGGATCCTGACATTTTTTATTTATTTATTTTTGTCTTTATTTAAAGCTCTTCTACGAAGCAGAACGTTCTGTGGTTAAAAATGTTTCAGCAGTCCTGGATTTTATGGGGTGTTTCCAAGACACTCTTGAAATAACACAGATTTTCTTTACCTTTTCAAGGGAAAAGCTCCCATCATTCCTGAAAATTTCTCAAGGTCCCGTATGAGACGCACTCGTTCTCATTTACATTTATTCATTTAGCAGTCGCTTTTATCCAAAGCAACTTACAAATGAGAGCACACTCACACACCAATGGTAGCAGAGCTTCCATGCAAGGTGCTAGCTTGCCATCGGGGGCAACTTAGGGTTCAGTGTCTTGCCCAAGGCCACTTCGCCATGGGATCACCCGGGCCGGGATTCGAACCTCCAACCCTACGATTAGTGGATTAGTGGACAATCCGCTCTACCGACTGAGCCACAGCCGCCCCCTTTAAAATGAGCCGTTCTCATTAAAAAGTTTTCGTAGTCCTCGTTCGGCATTTATCATAACCAAGGGTTCAATTCGATCAGCTCCGAATAGCGAGAAATACAATCTCTTATGGGGAAATGTTATACAATGCTGACCTTATAGTGACCAATTTGACTCCAAACCACACACTCGTCATGTTCAATGGAGCCGAGTTTAACAGAAAAAAAACAGCTGGGAACTGAGTCACGCACAGCAATTTAAACTTTAAAGAGTTTTATAGAAAGGTTTATTGCAATATAAACATGTTTAAAACAGTTCACTGAGAGTTTCAATGAATTTAGAAACTGTACTGTGACCTTAACAGGGTCATACAAAATGAAGACGTTATAATTCTTTATTTGAGACTTAAATTGAGTTAAACCTTCCCACGGTATGGATGCCATGCTGAAACGTGTACGATTTAATAAGGTGAACGTTTCTGTAAGGAAACATTCATGTAACATTCACGGAAGGAGTCTCTAGTGTCAGCTTTTCATCACAGTCTGAGCTGTTAATTAAAGTTTTCTGACACAATGAAGTCTTCAGAAGAAGAGTTTCTCTCTACCGATGTATATTTTTGTAATATGTAAGTGAAAACATTAACAAACTGGCTTCACGGACATACCACAACTTTAAATGTGACTATAAGTGGATAAGAAGTACAACATGCTGTTCTTTACTAAATAAAAAGATTTTTTTTGTTACTTTCCATCTCATGGTAAGTACTGTCATGATTCATTCACTCCAACACACATTGTTCAACACTGAAGCATGAAATTAGCAGGAAAGGTTTTCTCATGGTAATGGCACCATTCTGATGTGAATATACTGTATTTCCTGCTACAATAAAGAAAGAATAGATGTCATGATGACCGAAGATCAAGCTTTACAGTGTGTGGCCTGTCACTGAGGAAGCTGTGTATCCAGTAGATGATTGCTGGATGGATTTTGGAATTGTGAATGGAGAACGCATGATAGCGTCTTCAGTCCCTATTCTGGATTTATGGCCAAACTGGTTGTGATCCAGCTGTGGTCGGACATCTGGAAGGATAGATTTCAGCACCAGTTTCTGCAGGTATTGGGATGAACTGGAACACCAACTGCACCCCAGGCCTCCTCACTGAACATCAGTGCCTGACCTTACTAATGCTCAAATCCCCACGGTCACTCTCGAAAATCTAATGGAAAGACTTCCCAGAACAGTGGGGGTTATTCTAACAGCAAAGAGGGATTAAATCTGGAATGGGGTGTCCCTAGATAGATTTCAGCACCAGTTTCTGCAGGCATTAGTGGCCTGTTTTGGTTTCGTTTAGACTGACGTGGTTTCTTAGATATTTTTTGACAGATTTTTCCAGATGATGGAAAAACTCCCACAGCCGTGCTTGAACCTGTGTATTCACGCTGGAAGCTGTGCATCCAGTAGATGATTGGTGGATGTATTTTGGAATTGTGATTGGAGGAAACACAACAGTGTCTTCAGTTCCTATTCTGGCTTTAAGGCCAAACTGGTTGTGATCCAGCTGTGGACTGACAGATGGAAGGATAGATTTCAGCACCTGTTTTGGTTTTTATTGAGACTGACGCGATTTCTTAGATACTTGTATTACAGATTTTTCAATATGATGGCTTGAGAGGAAAAATTAAGCCCCCGTCCTTGGATATCACCTGAAGCAGGTCTTGTCTGACTTCCACTTTTTTAAATAGATAACAGACATCATCTTGTGTGCTAACGAGCTATCAGAATACTACTCCCCTAGTCCCAGAAGTTACACAAGCAAGAAATTAAACACTTGGGCTGGGCCATGTGAAGTGGAGTTAGGGGGAATACCCCAGTGCCAGTGTTGATGACTCTTTTCACTGGAAATTAGTTCCTAGAAGTCACCAGATGATGACATAGACTGAATGAAATTTTCATTGATTCTTCATGATAATTTGCACATTACATTGCACACTACACGGCCAAATGTATGTGGACCACCACACCCATATGTTGGTCTTCTCCAAACTGTTGCCATGGAGTTGGAAGCACATGTCTTTGTATGATGTAGCATTACAATTTCCCCTCACTGGAAATACGAGGCTCAAGCCTGTTCCAGCATGACAACGTCCCTGTGTACAAAGCGAGCTCTATAAAGACATGGTATGCCAAGGTTGCAGTGGAATAACTCGAGTATCCTGCACAGAGACCGGACCTCAACCCCACTGAACACCTTTGGGATGAACTGGAACACCATCTGAACCCCAGGTCTCCTCACTCAACATCAGTGCCTGACCTCACTAATGCACAAATCCCCACAGCCACACTCCAATATCTAGTGGAAAGCCTCCTTAGAAGAGTGGGGGTTATTCTAACAGCTAAATCTGGAGCGCATATGGACATGATGGTCGGGTGTATATATACTGCTCAAAATGTTTCTAGATTTGTTTTGCGAGGCCCATTTTTATTTTTAGATATAGCTGCTAAAGGATTCTAAATAGTAACAAATCTTGCAACAGAGTCGCTAAGTTGGCTGTTGGCTTTGCTTGACTAAGCAGAAGGTCATGATTTCAAATCCAAGCATAATTAAGATGCCACTGTTGAGCCCTTAAATAAGGCCCTAATCCCTCTGCTGCTCAGCTCTATCTCTCAGTTGTGAATTGCTTTGGATGTAAGCGTCAGCCAGATAAATCAAATATAAAAGACCGGAGATCATTGCCCCTGAGATGGTTAAGACCTTCAACAGCTCCACACAGCTGTCAAACATTTGACGAAAAAAAAATAAAAATAAAAAATAAAATAAATAAATAATGCAGGCCAATCATGCACTAATCTAATATCTTACAGATGTTAGACAGATGCTAGAATTTCTCTCTAGTAATGTACAGGTTAATTTAATGTGCTGGGAAATCTGTCATTGTGTGACATTATTTATGAGAGAACAGGCCAAACGTCAAGACCATGCGATAGGAGAAAAAAGAAGGGGCGTTACTATGAGACATTCGGCTGATGTTCTCCAGCTCACTGTGGAATCCTGCTTTGTCAACAAGTTTAACAAGAACCATTAATCTAGAGATGGAGGGATAAAGGGAAAAGATCCAAACACCAAGGAATATTCGGCCTTATAAACAGATTTGGTCTGGGCAGCTCCATCTTTAAATGTCGATTAAGTACCACTGCCTTGCTAAAGACGACTATTTGGCTGTAAATTCTAGAAAAATCCCATCCTTTTTTGTCTCTCAGCTCAGATGAATGCAGTCTTTTGAAGTGCATTGAAAGTCTGTATAGACGAGCTATTAGAATATAAGCTAGTTTGAAAGGTCCTATTCGCTATCATGTGACAAATAAGGAGAAACGCTGTTGCTAGTTAGCTTCAGTTATTATTTTCTCATGTTTGTTGGGCCCTTGAACAAGGTACTAATTTGACTGATTAATATGAAGTAGGTTAATCACTTTGGTGTCGACGAGTACCAAAAATCATGTACTTGTCTGAAAAGTTTTATTTATCTATGCAGCTCTGATTAATATGATATCCATAGTCCGTCACGTCTTACAGTAGAGACAGGATATTCCTTAGAGGATATCAGGATACCATTCAGAAGTACTGGAAGTCCAGTATCAGGCTCAATAGAATTACAGACACTTAAAAACCAGAGTTACAGTGGTGTGAAAAAGTGTTTGCCCCCTTCCTCATTTCCTGTTCCTTTGCATGTTTGTCACACTTAAGTGTTTCGGAACATCAAACCAATTTAAACAATAGTCAAGGACAACACAAGTAAACACAAAATGCAATTTGTAAATGAAGGTGTTTATTATTAAAGGTGAAAAAAAATCCAAACCATCATGGCCCTGCGTGAAAAAGTGATTGCCCCCTAAACCTAATAACTGGTTGGGCCACCCTTAGCAGCAACAACTGCAACCAAGCGTTTGCGATAACGTGCAATGAGGCTTTTACAGCGTCCTGGAGGAATTTTGGCCCACTCATTTTTGCAGAATTGTCCTAATTCAGTTACATTAGAGGGTTTTCAAGCATGAACGGCCTTTTTAAGGTCATACCACAACATCTCAATAGGATTCAGGTCAGGACTTTGGCTAGGCCACTCCAAAGTCTTCATTTCGTTTCTCTTCAGCCATTCAGTGGTGGACTTGCTGGTGTGTTTAGGATCATTGTCCTGCTGAAGAACCCAAGTTCGTTTCAACTTGAGTACACGAACAGATGGTCGGACATTCTCCTTCAGGATCTCTTGGTAGACAGTTCCTTTTATCACGGCAAGTCTTCCAGGTCCTGAAGCAGCAAAACAGCCCCAGACCATCACACTACCACCACCATATTTTACTGTAGGTATAATGTTCTTTTTATGAAATGCAGTGATCCTTCTACGCCAGATATACTTGGACACACACCTTCCAAAGAGTTCCACTTTTGTCTCATCGGTCCACAGAATGTTGTCCCAAAAGTCTTGGGGATCATCAAGATGTGTTGTGGAGAAATTGAGACGAGCTTTGATGTTCTTTTT